>VUQK01006926.1:0-27536 GCA_015106715.1 Bujurquina vittata | reverse complement strand
CGTATCTGTGGCGGGCGTGTTTAGTCATGTGGCTATTGATGAAACCGTGCCAACTTTGCTTTACAGATAAAGGTTGATAAAGGCCGAAGCGAGGACCGGGGATGGGAGCGGTTAGACAGCGGAGGATTTCGCTGTCACTTTTTGGGGAAAAAAAGGTCATTATGGGGGTTTGAATATACGCTAAATTAGCAACACTGTGCCCAACCCCGCTGTCTGCACTAACCTCGCGAGAACTGCCATCCAGGCTACTGCAGGTGGCAGTTCTCGCGAGGCTACTGACAGAGTTCAGTTTGGAGCGGCAGGAATAATTTTTTTAAATTATTATATTAAAATACGGGAAATTTACGTGAAAATAATAAAACGGGAGGACGGCTGGACAGAGGGGTAAAATACGGGAGTTTCCCGGGCAAAACGGATGACTTGACAGGTATGCATTTTAAATAACCTTAAATGTAAAAGCTGATAGTTAAATAAGTGTTATTTCATAATTATATGATTTATAATCCGATTAGTCGACTAATCGTTTCAATAGTCGATGACTAATCGACTACCAAAATAGTCGTTAGTTGCAGCCCTAGTGTACAGCATGGGCCAGTGGCAAAAGTCAGCATTGTAAGTGTTTGGAGACGACCATTTGAAGGGATGGATGCAGAAAATGCTCAGCAGTTGGTTTGTCTGTCAGATGACAATTAACTGATCATGGGAATGGGTGCTAAAGACTTCATGCCATTTCCCATAACTACTTAACCATCAGTGAGAAGGAGAAAAAACACTGATGGTTAAATTGTTTTCAGTGGGTGACAGACTCCAGTTTCACAAAGGGCTATTTCACTGCAGCACCATGCTGATTTAATACATAATGCAAGGCTCTCCCTGAAAAATATGCCATACATATGGTGGGCAGCATTTGAGATGCTTTATTTTCAACTGTGAGCTCATAACAAGCAGGGTGGCCCCTTTGCTCTTTAGATCAGATGACGTGGTCTCTCGATTTCTATAAAGAATTTTATATTATTGATTGGTCAGACCACAGAACAAGCGCAGATCCTGTTTGTTATTGTATCCTTACACTTTGACCTTGCATCTTTCTTCTGCAGCATCTTTCACAATGGCTTGTTTGACTCTAAGAGTTCACTTTTTCCGAGCATAACAAGTTGTTTAGAAGAGAAACCTTCACGGATGATGTCTTGGCTGAACTTGTTCAGATTTATTTTCGTGTGGCTGTGCACGTGTATCAAGGTCCACATAGTGGGCTTGTATGCATTAGAAAGTAGGCTGGAATGAGAACAACATGGCCTTCTATAAGGGTTCATTGAGTGTGTGTGCCAAGGACTTGATAACAGGCTTATATAAGCAGGTGAATTGGAAGGAGAAAAAAGTAGCAAAACTTCCCTGTAGCTCTTTTAATATCTCCATGACATCTAGCCTCTATATAGTAATGATAAATGTATCTGCGAGCATGTGAGTGTGTGCCAGGTTGCATGCATTTATCTGTGTGTGTGTGTGTGTGTTTGTGTTTGTGTGCTCACATATGTTGTGCGCATGTGTCCTTACGTATTTGTGTGACACATGTTTGTGTGGCTTCCTGTGTTAATGTGGCAATGAGGTGTTGGAAATGGGGTGGTTGTCTGACAAACAGGCAGTTTCATCAATAATGTAGAATTGGTTTGTCCCAGCGCCTCGACGGCAGTCGCAGCATCACACTGGGTTGCGGAGCTCTAGAGAGCACTTAAGAGAGGAGAGTTTTGCCGTGCCTCACTGAGGGACCGGGGGCACTGTCACCTCGGCTATTAGCCCTGCAACGCTTCTGTGGGAGAGGGATTAAAGGTGAGAGAGAAAGAGTAGCACAGGAAAGGGGGGGGGGTTGTGGGCAGGAAGATCTAAACAACCGTGCTTTATGGCTCTTTGGGGGAAGATCAGGGTGAGAGGAAAAGAGGGCAAAGATAGACTCATGCAGTGAGGTGGGAAGGTGGAAAAGCAGATGACAAAAGAGAAAAAGAGGTTGTCAGAGAGACAGGGAGATGAGGAGGAAAAAAATGTAATGCGGTAAAAAAAATCAAAGGACACGAGAAACAGGAGGTCCTCTCTCTGTGACACCTTATCTCTGTGCTGAGGATGGGATTTTGGACTGAGTGGCCCACATTCATTTAGACGACACCTGTTTTTCACACAGAGGAAACATCAATCTCCGTTTCCCCTCCTCATCTCCCCCCTTTGTTCTATTGCTTCTCCGGGTATTGCTGCCCTCAACAACAAATGCAGCAAATCAGTACACAGCGGTGATTCACTGAGACGAAACATCTGTGACTTGCTGCATAAAGAGATACACACACACAAACACACACACACACACACACACACAGCACACACCTGATCTTTCCCTCCTGTGGCAGTTCATGTAGCGGGTCGTCAGATAGTAGCCTCGAGTCTTCCTCCAGCAAGTAGACACATGCACACTCCTGGAACCAAACACATCCACATATACATGCACATTCATTTGTAAAATTAATCGGATTCTAATTAATTTAATGAGCAATGAGCCTCATCCATTTGTAACAAGGTTTGGGGCTAGGTTCCCTGGTCCTGTGTCAGGACGGAGATATGAAGTCACACCACTCTGAATACTAACAGGAAGCTCTTCATTTTTTCCAGGTAATAAATTGCGGAAATTCCAATATGCGTGTTTTTGTGAATTACCGTGCTAGGCAGCAGCTCCTGAATGCTGTCTCGAAGGGCCAATCGCAGTGAGCGTGCATCGACAACTGCCGCCAGCCGCAGCAAGGCATCCTGGGGAGGAAAACAAAAACAGATGCCCCCATGTCTGTTTGGTTGTTTTTCTATGATCGTAAAGTGCAGCTCGAAAACCGGAGGCTTTGGCCAGCATTTTGTTTTCTTTGTGGACACAAGGCTTATAATGCAACAGCTCTTCCTCAGATATTTACCTTGGCAGGCTGCAAAGGCCTCTGAAACAATATTTAAACTGTCACACTCAGTATATACTCAGCAAACTGTGCCAGTTGGAGACACAAGTGTGGTACTTAGGAATGAACTGAGCTCGGATGTCATTGGGGAGTTGCTCAACACGGCACGCGGTGCTTTTGTTTCATTTCGGGAAAACAAAGCACTTGGCAATTCATTTGCAGGCTTTGGTAGGCAGCTGATTTATGAAATGAGAGCAGAAGTAACATGGTTAACAAATCACAAGAACGTACATTCCTAGATGCGGTGTTTTCAAATTTGATGGCACTTGGTTATGTCTGATCAAATTTACCAAGAGCTTGTAGATAAATCATCTTTTTACTGCCTCCTGAAACCTTTAGGATAGACTATACAAAAAAATCCTTGCCCGAAGCAAAGCAGCCGCTTTGTCCTCTTCACGGTGAAGACTGGCTATGCTCAGAACAATCGCTCTTATAGGAGGTGGCATCTGACCACTCACTACACAGGAAGCATTTCATCTGAGTTTTCCAGTTGTCCATCCAGCTAACATCTGACTGAACAGATACGCTTTTGTATTAACCAGTCCAGCTGCATTTAGCACAGTTGCTTGCCTTTTATTCATGCCAGTAAATGTGAAACAACAGTTATTTTTTTTTGCACCTTTTTAGACAAAGGGTTGCATATTGGGCTCTGAATGTTTCCAAAAAGTGTCAGTCACCTACGGTCGCCGAACACTGAGTGCTGGAGCCGCTCTGTGAAGGCATGGTGTAAAGGAAAAACTGTTTGTACCTGATGTGAGCAGCCCAACTTGAGAGAGACGTATGAAGAATGAAAAAACAGAGCTTGAGAGAGACGTTCAATGCTTACTGCCTCCACACACCAGGCTATTGGCTGGACGTAGCGAACTGCAGACAATTTTGATGTCAGAAAGGTTTAGGGGATGGGTGTTTCAGATACCATCCTATAAACACCCCCATTTGAGGCACACTAATGCCGTAAAAAGGGACAATTCAACTGCAAGGTGACGGCGCTTTATAGTGCTTTTTTGGTCCTCTGAAATACAAACTGAACTTAGATAAAAATTATGTTCGAGCAGGGTTGAGAAATAGAAGAGTACACGAAAAGGAGAAATCTTTCAAAGGCAAGCAAAATTTACTTTCTTATATTTTCGATTTCTGCAAACACAACAACGAGGCTCACGCAACCAAAGATGCATCTCCCAGCCTCAACTTTACCAGAAACTGCTTTAAATTCACACCATAGGCGCAATTATTCTCTGTGTGAAGTCTACTTAAATCCCTACCAGTTCCAGTGATCACATTACATTTAACCGTGGTCTACAGAAACATCTCAGTGGGACTTCAAAATCTGATCAAAGCAAAGGAAAACACAGAGCGAAATCTCAAAGGCTTTAAATGCTCCGACTTTAAAACTGTGTACTGAATTTGAATTGGAAAGAATATAGAGAGCCCATGACTGCCAGATCGTCCTCTTCCAGCTTTTCTGACAAAGCTGTTAAGTTACACAGCGCAACTGTAAGCAAAGGCATCTTGTTCCCTTGGGCGTTCAATAGCACGACGTTATCCAACGCCGGGCGTGCCGGGGGCTCAGTGTTCTAATGAGGTAGTCCATCTGTCACCCTCTCTTTTCTGTGTCCTTTTCGCCTCTTTTTGATACCCCACTCACATCAGTTTTACCTTTGTCTATTACTCATGTTCTCTTGTGTTTGACTGATGCTGAACACGGATGACGAGGGCATGTTTTTGGGCAGGTGTTTGTGTGTATGTGTTGGGGGGGGTGATATGTCAAATATCAAGGAGGAGAGGAAAAAGGGGAAGCTGGAGAAAGAGTGGAGAGTGCTGTCATGCCTGAGCGCTCAGTGTTGGTTATTACATATGATTAGACAGGATTAAATGTGATTAGCTTTGATCACTCAATCAGCTCGACAGAGTGCTGTTGAGCACTGCCAGACCATGTGTGAGCGTGTGTCTGAGAGTGTTTTGTATCCTAAGTTGCAGATTGTGAAATACTTGCACAAATCCCAATAAACAGCAGACAAACAATGAACGTCTCTGGCCTCGGTCCTTCCCGTGATGCCGTCAGAAACTCGTCGATGGCAGTCGCTGAAACCTGCCACGTGCACGTGTGTGTGTGTGTGTGTGTGTGTGTGTTTGTGACTGTAACAGATTTATGCCTTGGTAAATGTCAGAGTCTGTACTATGACCTTTTGCAATCATATCTTTCCATATACCTCAAACCATCTGTTATATTAATTTACCTCCTTCTCCACCCATCATTGCACATATATTTACACACACCTACACACATTCATTCAGGTATGCATATGCATCCTGCCGCCCACTCAGTAGGTCCTGAAGTGGACGAATTTTATTGTATTAGATTATGAAATTTCTAGTTTTTATTACCTGATGTTCATTTTTGGGAACTGAAAAAAAAAGAAAAAGGTTTGTATAGTTGAGCTTTTTTTTTTTAAGTCCAGGAAGAAGTCCTCACAGATGGTGATGTAATCCTGAATGAGGCAGGACATCAAAAGTTAAATGAAAACAGCAATTGTGATTTCATTACACTAACAGTGTTCTCTAAAGCCATTTCAATTTATGTGAATTTGGCTAAAGCTTTCATCTAAATTGATTTGAAAATGCTTTACAGAGCAAATATTTGAAAGCACATTTGTCATCACTAAAATGACAAATATGTTACTTTCATTAAATTATTGATGAAATATTCCCATAGATTTGATATTCAGTTAAACTCATTGCATTACTGTCATGTATAAATTTTGTTCTGCACTGTACTCATCTCAAGCAGGTCGTATTGTTCTCCTGTCTCTTTGCATGCACCATTATTTGTATTTTATTTGAAGTTTTTTGGTAAAATGGCAGCTCCCTTGTTGGCTGCTGCTGCACGCACTACAGAGGAAAACACTGATAAAAACACAGATAAATACGTTATTCCTTGTGAACAGGAGTCCTATGACTGATATAACCTGCTGTCACTGTATACAGTGCAGAAGTCCAGAATCCACAAAGTCCAGAACATGGACTTTGTGGATTCAAACACAAGGGATTTACAGAACACTGCTGCCATTGATTCTGCTCATGGATGCAATTTTTTTATTTTATTTTTTTAGTGGTGGGAACAAGCCTCCAGAAACATTGCACTGAAATGGGAGGTGAGAGACTGCTGTGCTTTTGTGTCCAGTGAGACCCAGCTGAAAGACACAGTTAACTTAGCTGGGCTAAGTGGACTTTGCGACCAGGGGAGACAACATACTGGATCATGCATACACCTATGCTAGCATTTAAACCATGGGATGGTTTGAGGCTCTCAACAAAACACCTGCAGAAAAGATCCCGCCACACCATGAGGAACAGGTGCTGTGTCTGGACCCAGCAGATGTCCATAACATCCTGAGTAGGATAAATCCAGGAAAAGTTGCCGGTCCCAACCAGATACCAGGATGTGTACTCATGGGGTGTGCAGAGAAACTGACACATGCCCTGACAGATATTTAACATCTCTCTGCATCAAGTCATGGTTCCATCCTGCTACAAAGTTTCAGCCATTATCCCTGTTCCAAAAAAATCCACAGTTGCTACCCTGAATGACTATCGCCCTTTTGCACTTACTTCAATAATAATAAAGTGCTTCGAGAGGCTGGTCAAGGACCATGCCACCTAAATCATACTATCCCCTTCACATACTGCCCAAAACACTCTACTAAGGATGTATATCCACTGCTCTACATCTGACTATGGAACATCTGGAAAACAAGAATGCACTGGTCCAGATACTGTGTATACACTTTCCTGAGGAACTGGATACTGGACTTTTTGTCAGACGGGCCTCATTTTGTTTGGGGAGGAACCAACAGGTCAGACATTGGTCACAGGTCACACTGAACGCCGGCTCTCTGGAGGGATGTGTTCTCCCCTACTCTACACACTGATGACCCATGACTGTTGTGCAAATTATTGCACAAATCACATTATAAAGTACGTAGATGACACAACAGTGCTGGGTCTCACCCAGGATGACAAGGAGCAACACTACAGGGAAGAGGAGAAGCTTTTTGTGGACTGGTGCAGCAAAATCAACTTGATCCTGAATATCAAGAAAACCATGGAACTGGTCATTGACTTCAGGACAAAACAGCCTGTGCACACCCCAATTTACATTGAGGACATCGCTGTGGAGATTGTCCGACACATGAAGTTCCTGGGAGTTCACAATCTCACCTTGTCCTGGCACATCTCCTCTGCTGTCAATAAGGCTCATCAGCGCCTGCACTTCCTGCAGAGGTTAAAGAAAACTCATCATGGCCAATCACTCATCACTACCTTCTACAGAGGTGCCACTGAGAGTGTGCTAACCAGCAGCATCTCTCTGTGGTATGAGAGCAGCAACACCTCTGACAGAAAGGAACTGAGGAGAGTGATGAAGACTGCAGAGAGGATCACTGAGGTCATGCTGACACCCCTGGAGATCTGGCAAAACAACAGAATCACCAAGGACCCCCCCCACCCCTCTCATGGACTGTTTCCTCTCCTGCCCTCAGGTAGAAGATTCTGCAGCCTGACATGGAGAACCACAAGGTTTCGTGACATGTTTTATCCGGCCACCATCAGACTGACAAAATCTTAAGACAACCTATTATACAATATCTATTACTTACTGTACAATGTTGTATACAACTATAGTGCAATACACTGCAACCTACAGTGTAATATAGTGTAATACCATACCTCATGGTGTCGCTAATTATTTATTTGTTGGATGTTTTTATATTGTTTATTTTTATTTATTTATTTGGTGTTTTTATGTGCTTTCACTATGAGCCTGATGCAACGTAATTTCGTTCCGCACTGCTTCTTGATGTGGTGTCTGAATGACAATAAAGTGTATCTGAATCTGAATTATTATTATTTTTAATTTGCTTCTGTTTTTCTACTTTTCATTCCTGCTCTGCTCAGCAATTTTATGTGGATCTTTAGGTTTCTTCTCCTTTCTTCAGGATGTAGTCTTTGTTGTTCTTTTTATCTGCAGTTATTCTAATCAGCTGGAGCACTCTTGAAGGACACCTGTGATCAGCATAACTAAACGGATTCTTCTCTCTTTTTATCATTCTCAGAGCCCCACATTATCCTTGTCTTTTTTTACATTTTTTTTCAAAGAAACGGCAATAATGCTGGTGTCAAATACTCCAGTTAACCTCGACTTAAACTCAGTGGCTCTTTAGGCTTTCATGTGCACAGCACACTTTTCACAGAAAACAAAAGAAAATGAAAATACAACTGACAGAGAAAGTTGAGGACAGTAGATTTGACAAATATAATCCCATATTATATTTACAACAATGATACCAGGAGTTGCTTGCTCCAATTACTGAAGATTATGCAGCAGTCTGATTTCTACATCTTCTGATTTACACTCACTGGAATTTATTATCACTTTATTTGGTACCCCTTGCCATTATTGGGTTGGACCCTTTTTTTCCTTCAGAACTATTTTGATTTTTCATGATGTGGATTCAGAAAGGTGTAGGAAACGTTACTCAGGGCTTTTTTGCTCCATTTTAACATGATAGCATCACACAGTTGCTGCAGATTTGTTGGCTGCACATCCATGATGTGACTCTCACATTCCATCACATCCCAAAGGTGCTCTACTGGATTGAGATATGGTCACTTTGGAGGTCATTTGAATATAGTAAACTCACTGCCATGTTCAAGAAGCCAGTTTGAGATGATTTGAGCTTTGTGACATGGTGTGTTATCCTGCTGGAAGCAGCCAGCAGAAGGTGGGCACACAGTGGTCATAAAGGGATGGACGTGGTCAGCAACAAAACTCAGATAAGCTGTGCATCTAAATGATGCTCAGTTGGTACTAAGGGGATTAAAGTATGCCAAGATTCTGACCCTACCATCTGAATCTCAGAGCAGAGACTCATCAGAGCAGACAATATTTTTCCAGTCTTTTGTTGTCCTAAGTTGGTGAGCTCGTGTGAATTCTAGCCTTGGGTTCCTGTTCTTAGCTGACAGGAGGGGGACCTGGTGTGGCCATTCTCCTCTAACTTCTGGTATCAACAAGGCATTCTGACTCAGAGAACTGTCACTCACCAGATATTTTTCTCTTTTTCATACCATTCTCTGTAAACCCTAGAGATAGTTGTGTGGGGAAAATCTTAATAGATCAGCAGTTTCTGAAATACTCAGCACGTCTGGGACTAACAACCATTCAACGTTCAAAGTCACCAAAATCACCTTTCTTACCCATTCTGATGCTCAGTTTGAACTTCATTTGGCTGCTCTGATCACGCTACATTTGTACATGCATGGAGTTCCTGCCATGTCACTGGCTGATTAGTTATTTGAGCTACCATTCAGTTGAACAGATGTAACTAATAAATGTATCTCCCTGTTCATGCCGCCTGCAAGAAACTTCTAATGTAGGCAGAAAGAATATCTAAACTTTTGTGAGCCTCTCCTGGAACAGTTACCTACTTTTTATATACTTGACACTTAAGCCGGAGACATTCTGGTGAAGCTGCTTGGTGACTTATGCAAAATAATGAAAACATAGCGAGCAAGCCAAAGTTAGTAGGGAAATTAGATTCCAGAGAAGCAGGGCTGAACTATTGAACAAAAAATGCAGACCTGCACATCAGTATTAGCCTGGGTTTAGACCGAATTGCCAGATTTTTACAGTCTGTTTCCATCAGTAATATGTTGGAGTTGAAGGAATCAAAGGTGTGGACATAGATGCAGGTAAAGACGAAAAAAAACCCATTTCATTCAGTCATGTCCCTGAACTACAGCAGTCATAAATTTGAGTTAATAGAGAGAGAGCCAGACATTTGGAGAATAAGTCCAGGAGGACATCTCACTGAAAAGTTTAATTAAGTCTACACGGACAGAGCTGTAGCTAGCAGGATAAAGCCAAATCAGCTCTGTATAATGTCGAGATAATTTCCTGCTGAGCGGAACTAGGCCAGATAATATTTGCACGTTCTTTCTAAGGTTTATTTTGGCTGTCTGGTGAGGAGGGATTTTTATTTATTTATTTTTTCCGGGCACTACATTATCTGGACTTGCACTTCTATAATATAGACAACTTTCCTGACACTGGCTGATTTGTACACATTTTGCATTCTGTATCATTTCAAGCTGATTAAAGCAAAATTATTTCCCCATGCGGTTTGATCCAGCTGTGTTACTCTGCTCTCGTTGCTCTGAATGTATTTTTGCTCCAATGGTGAAAGCATAATTGCAGGTTGGCTGCAGGTTGTGCTCTCTGAGGGGCTCATGAATCCAGGTACAACAGCAGTGTGCAAAAAAGGTTCAGGAGGAAACAGATTTAAGCCCCCAGGGAGCATAGCATCATATATTCGATGAACACAGAAAGAGAAAAAGAACCGAGTGGTGTTGGTAATAAAACAGGTAAAAGTGAGTGAATGATTGCTAATGGCCTACTCTATTTCATTTAAGTGAAGAGAGAGGAAAGCCTCACCTGAGGTAGGCGACTGTAAGAGACAACTCTGTTGTGCTATAGTTTTGTTTATTATCTAATAAAATTTCTTAGAAAACGTTGAAATTACTGGAAACATTTCAAAGCCTCAGGCCTTCATTAATGACTCGATTTTTCTCAAGTAAAATCAAATAATATAAAGACATAGCAATGTGTTTCTGCAGTACTGATGGAAAGGAGCAAGACTAAATGCAACTATAAAAAGCAATTTTCTTTCTACTTGAACCGAGTTCCAGAGCAGTACCAGTGCTCAGCAGAGACGGAACAGGCGTTTTAAAAAAGTGGGGCACTTTAAACCTGGCAGCCAAATTTTCCCAGTGGTTACCTGTGGTATTGCATCTAAAACACCCAAGAAGTGTCATAAAAGTGTCCATAAAGCCCAATTATAAAAGACAATTAGCCTACAAACACACTATCTTCATTTTAAAACAGTGTAAATGGTGTAAAGAAGAAGACGACTGGTTGAACAGGAAGTACCAATGAAGCGTCGTCATGGTGTCAGAGAATAGATTGGAACTTGGTCCAAAGGAAGCCACAATTCATGGAGTAACAGAGGGATGAAATCAGAAAAGGCATCGAAGTGCAAGGAAGTGATAGCGGCTTCCTCCATCCTCATCTGCAAAAACTGTGGTACTTTTCATTTTAACAGGTCCTAAAAGTAGAAGTGAGGGAAGTATAGGAGGCACAATGGAGCGGTGGTCAGCACTGTCGCCTCACAGCAAAAAGGTCCTGGGTTTGAATCCTCCAGCCTTTCTGTGTGGAGATTGCATGTTCTCCCTCTGCCTATGTGGGCTTCCTCCCACAGTACAAAGACATGCAAGGGGTTAGGTTAACTGGTGATTCATAACTGACTGCAGTAGGAGTGAATATGAGCATGAACAGTTGTCTGTCTCTCTGTGTTAGCACTGACAGATTGGCGACCTGTCCGCAGTGTACCCTGCCTGTCACCCTATAAAAGCTCGGATAGGCTCCAGCCCCCACGCGCCAATAAATTGGACAAGTGGAAGTAAATAAAGCCAAATCCAGCAACTGTTTCCATAAAATTTATTCCTTACAAACATTTTAAAAAAGGTGCATTTTACAAGTGCACAGTAGCCACCTGCATGTGCTGATAAGACAGAATGACAAAAGGAGACTGAATCACAGAGATGTGGTGCATGCCCCACTATTTTGCTTTAACTTCGTTATTCTAACCTTAACTGGTCGGCTGAGGTAGTTTCATACTTGTTGGACCCGAGGAGACTGGCTGGGAGGCAGAGATTAGCTCTGATAGTGTGTTCAGTGTGCCACACAGCAGATATCACACTGTAGAAACAGAGAACTCTTAACCTAATCTCATAAAATAACTTTCTTTTAATGCTTTTTACATAGATATGCACAGTTATATTTGTAATTTTATGAAAAACAAACCAAAACATAAACCAATGTTATATATAAGTGCTCATTGATTATTATAACATTTTATGCTTAAGAAAAGTAGATATAAATACAACTACAACTACTACTTTTTTTCTCTTTATGGAGAGTTTTTATAGAGAATGGGTAAAAATTGTGGTTGGTACAACACAACTTGTAGTATGTTTGTTTAAAAGGGTCGTGATCGAGCAGTTTAGGGTTGAAACTTTTTGGTCTTTTTATTTTTAAATTAAAATCATTTATACATCCATCAAAAGAGGAAATAGTATTAATACTGAAATGAAATTAAAAACAAATTAAAACCAATATAATTGGTAATATTATTGAAATTGCCATCAACTGGTAAGCCAGACAGGACTTCTCGTTACAATGCAATACCCAAATGCTGCAGAAGCAACAGAAATCCAGAAGAAAAATAAATACTTTTCACAGGGAATAACACAGCTTTGAAATCAAGAGCTAAAGTATATCTCACGGAACACTGTTCATCATATGGTTATACACTTTACTAAGAGATTGTTAGAGATTTTAGAAATCTAACATTCCTGTATGAGACATTTTCCCACATGTCAGTAGGTTTAGTAGTCAATTTTGAGAAGCAGAAGCAGAAAAGCTGTGAGTTTCAAGATGTAAAAATAGGCAATATATAAAAGTCATATCTTTTTTCCGAAATAACTTCTGTAACTTGAAGATTCATTGCAGCAACACCTCATCTTATACATATTTTTAAAATATTATTTTGTGCTCCATTAAACTCATGAATGCACTGAAGGTAACACACATTCCTCTGAGAAACGCACTAGATTATTCAGTTATGCTAAAGTGGTCATATTAGTTAACGACCTCACTGAGATAAAGGCCTGACCGAGAGGATTAGTTTAAGGAGCTAATTGGAGTCTTCAGGGTAACTCCCATATTTCTTCTCTGCTGCATTGTTCACAGAGCCATCTGATGCCTTGAGTCAAGCCCATCTGCATTTCAAGTGAGTCGACCTTGATCTAACAGCAAGAGGATGGAGGGTAATGGCATACTACTTGCACATGATTAAAGGTATCCTCCTTTATGTCTGTAGAGATTTATGCAAAATCAACAATTTACTTGCTCCTACAAGCCCCTCTGTGCATTACAGTAACTGTGCTTATACACCTGCTGCTTGTTTATCTGTACATGTTTAAAGGCTCAGGCATGATTGTGGATTGGCTCTAATTCGAGGCTATGCGCAGCTTTGCAGACAGTCGTTTACATGCTATAGCAGTCACCGGTGTGTGGGCTATTGTTGTTTATGTTGGTGTGACTCCTTCGGGCTGCTGCAGACGAGAGCTGTAACATTCACAGAGTTGAAATGAAGCAGTTTTTCTGTTAAGGCCCACTTCTGAACCAATCCGCATTTGACTTATGCATATTATCATTCCCGTTGGGTTATGCGCTGTTACTTTTTTGGACACGAGTGGGTATGAGTAAGATGAATACCCAAAATCCTTCACTCTGTGGAACCAAATGCCTACGCAAATGGACAAAAACTCGGTACCATGAATCCAGCTTGAGTCAGCAAGAGACACACAGTTGGACTCTTGACTTTTAAGAGATTTACTAATACGGATTGATTTTTCCTCACCAGCCGTCTGTCACACAGACAGGAGGGATGGGAGACGAGATTTAAGGAAAGATGTGAGTAAAGGACAGAGAGAGGCATGTATTCACACACGTGCACACCACAGCTGGTAGGAGGCTAGCAGCGTGAGGTCCTGGATGTTATTCCAACAGAGCTGGGTCTCCAGTAGCATCACTAACATACTGGAGACACATGCACTGTAGAATACAGCCAAGCCATGAAGACGGGCCTCAGAACAAACACACACACACAAATAACACCCCATCCATTCAGACGAGCGTACAAAGAGCAGGAGGTTTTAAAAAAAAAAAAAGAGTAATGCTGAGTGCTGTAATGACAAGGCTGACCTATCACTGAAGTACAGGAGAAACAGATGCACCTTAATGCTGCCCCGTAATTAACCAATAACCTGTATGTGTGTGCGTGTGTCTGTGTGTGAGACTGTGAGAAAAAGAGACTAATAAAACGACAGACAGCATTTTTCATCTGCTTTGAGCGAAATTTATTAAGATCAGACTGAAAGACCAGGCAGTAAACCATAACTCAAAATTCACGTTTCCAGAATATGACTAGAAAAGAAGTTGATGACAGACAGAAAGTGGAGGAACATAAATTCAGACATAAAAGAACAAACCTAAAAGCAGAACTGGACTGAACTAAACAAGGGGACGCCATCCTATAAAGACAGAAAACTGCTCGCTGATGAAATCCGCATGTTGCTCAGGGAGACAAGAGTTGAAGAACTGTGAAAAAGATTGAAGCCAGGCATTCAAGCTTTAATAATACAGCACCAACTAGGGTTAATCACATAAAAACAGGCATTAAATTTGAAAGCTTAGGCTAATTCTGAGAGGGGAAATGATGACCCCAAAGAAGGGGACCTCAAACATGGTGTGTCACGTGATCACTTCTGGCAACATTATAGACCGTGTCCTTGCACGGGTGGTTAAGAGACGACTCGCTTTATGAGTGCACTTGTTAATTGATTTTAACAATACTACTTACAATAGTCATTAAACTCAGATGTCTGGACTACTCCGGTAATCATTTTAACTAACAACTACTGCACAGTTAGCTCATGGACAGCTCAGCAAATTTAACATAAACTCATCTATAAGAAATATCCAAACAGAGCTAATTTTTCAAAGACTCGCATGCTGTAAAATTTGACAAAGATTTCCTGGCAGTAATGAATGTCTGCCAATTCTCCCCTTAGTTGCCTGTTTTATCTTGTCTAGAGACAACAGTAGACAGCTGTCCTAGTCAGGTCTAATCAGATTTGTATTTTAATTGAAGAAGTAAGTGAAAGAATTTCAAAAGTTAGAAAAAAGAAATAGTGGATTCATAATCTGATTTATGGGTGTAGTCTTTATGAAACCTGATTATTTAGAAACAAATCCATCCACTGTTATTACACAGTAATTTAATCTTTGGTAAAGTTTTGTAAAAGATAAAAGTGCTACGGTCTGTGGGGTTTGTTATGGGGCTTTTCGATATATTTTGAGCTTTATCTGGGTCTACTTGTTGTTTGATGTGGGATTCTCAGTTATTCCCGGCATTTTGAAACTTCAGTTCTCGTTATATTTTAGTACTGTTTGTAAGTGTTCCCTCACTATTTCCTGTCTCATCCTTGTGCCACTTCTCCTATACTAAGTTTATTCATGTGTCATTTCCCTGTTTATTTATTGTTTCTCACTTCCCGTTTTATTCTGATAGCCAAACGTCTCTCGCGCGTTGCGCTTAGTCTGGTCTCTCGTTGTCTTTGCTTATCTTCAGCTGTGTCTTGTTACCCTCCTGTGTCCAATTCCCTGATTACCCTTTTGTGTATAAATAGTGCTGCCTCCCCCTCAGTCCTTGTCTCAGTGTCTGTGATCCTCCTCTGTGTTTGTCCCTCCATGCTCTCACCTGACTTTTATTATGCTCCACCTTTTGGACTCTGTGTTTTGTTTCAGCTCGTTTTCTGCCTCCACGTGTCAGGCTGTGTAAATGCTCTTCTACATGCAGGTTCCACATGGCACAATCTTAAACTGTAATACATGCTAATACACGACTGTTGCTGTGATTTGGTGCAATATAAATAAAACTGAATTGAACTGAATTTAAAATAATTAATCCGTAAAATCCTGCGGTGTCTGTAGGTTCATTTTTAGCACTGACAAGGTGAACTGTGGTACATGCTGTACAAAAGAGGTAACACCCAGTCAAAATGAGTATCAAAGGAGCCCCTCATCTACTTTACACTGGATGCTCATATTCACAGTGTTATGGTAAAGTGGACACATAAGAGTTTTACTAAATGTTTAGGTCGTGGTTGTATCTTGTGAACAAAGGTTTGGACACACTTACTGGTTAGTGGCTCGAAAGATGAAGTTCTGTTAGGTGAGTAGTTTGTGTTTTTGTAAAGGACTGGAACACTGTTACGTTACCACTTACATGTTGAAAATATACACTCATTGTCTAACACGTGTGATATACATGTATGTAGAAACTGGTCCACTGGATACAATTGTTGAATGAGGAATTGTATAAATAATTGTGCTTGTTATATGTGAACTGTGCAGTCACTTTCTGAGGAGTGAGCTTCTCTCTATTGTTCCATTCTTGTAAACATAACAGTTGTCTTTGTGTTACTTGAACAAGGCTAAATCTGTTTTTGGCTTGTGGTGGCCTGATTGAAGAAGATGGTGTGAGTTTATAGCACAAATCTTGAGGGCTTGAAAAAAAAAAAAGAAGGCAACTTGTCTTCTTTAGGTTTGTGAAGATGCTTCATCTCTCATCCAAGAGGCTTCTTCAGGTCTTAAAAAATGGTAGAATCCCAGGTATTTAAAGCCTAATGGGGGTTGTCCCCTTGGAGATGGTCCTGAGGGTTGTTGACACATTACTGATCATGTGAATCATCACGAGCCAAGGTGTGAGTGGAGGTTGAAGCACCTTGGAAAGGATCTCAAGATTGCAATGTAAGTGGCTGCCAGCTGGCGTCATCAGCCACCACCTCTTCGAGGACTCCAATGATCACATTTTAAACCGAGAAGACAGATGGTTTGAGAGGAGTAAATGAGGCCATCTATGTCTACTGTGAATGACCATCATTGAACTCTAAACATTGAACATGATCAAAAGTAGGTCAACAACCCTCAGGACCAACTCCAAGGGGACAACCCCCACTAGGGGTTAAATACCTGGGACTTTACACAATTTATTTTTAGAACTGAAGAAGCCTCTTGGATTAGAAGAAAAACATCTTCAAAAACCTACAGAAGTCCAGTTGCCTTCTTTTTTCAAGCTCTCAAGACCACCATGACTGGATGGCTGAGAATTTACACAGATTTATAACATACATTTAGATAAATGTGTCCATTGACTGCTGCCATTATTTTAGCACTTACTGTTATGGTTGTGGGCTAGTTGCCCAGTGTTTGAGTTTTGGACAAGGAAGATACTCGGTTTACCTTGTGTTTACATCGTTGTGTATTTTCATTTTGAGTATATTTGTATTCTCAGTTCGTACTGTTTTGGTTTAGTTCTCCATCTGTATCTTCCCCAGTTTAGTTCCGTCCTCCCTTTTGTGTCTTGTCTGCTGTGTTGTGGCCATTCTGTCCTAAATTAACAGTGTTTCCCATAGTTCTTTGTGCTGATGTCCCTGAGAGCTGTGCATCCCGTGTGTTCAGTGTTAATTCTTTGACTCCTCCTAGTTTGCAAGTTCTAGGCTCCTGACTTTCCTGAGTGTTCTGTACGGTAATGATTCGAAAGTCTCAGTATTAAACCTGCCTCGAAAAATCACTTCCTGCTTTTTGAGTCCTGCATTTTGGGTCCAAGTCTGCAGCTGTTTTATGACACTTACTATGTGTGTGTGTTGAGTTGTTGCACCTCTGGCACATGATCCAAATGTAGTAGGTGCATTGAGGCTACAGCAGAGGTACACAAGGGGAGGGGAGACTAAATTTAAATTGACCAAGGTCGGGGGGTCGCTGAACTTTTTGATCACACCCTGTAATTTGGGATCAGGACCTAGCAAACCTTGAAACAAGATCGGTGTGTGAAATAAGCTTTAGTTCATTTTTCACAAGAAATATCTGTTGATGTGTGCTAAGAAGTTACTGTTTTCCCACTTGCTGCTGGCCTCTCTGCATTTATTACTTATACCTACTTTTGAAAAAACCTTAGCTTAGTTGGATTCCTGTTAAATCTCTGTAGCCTTTGATTAAAACTGTTGATGACAAACCCCGGTTTACAGTGCGCTTGTTCTACGTGCAGCTGTTGATTCTTGTTCAAGTGTTTGTGTGAGTAAATGCAATCTGTCTCATGTCTCCTTTTGTTTCAGGCTGTGACTGAGCAAGCATCAGCTTCCTTTCATGCTGTGTGACTCTTTCTTTGTCATCGTCTCCGGAGGTAGTTGTTGTCAACGGTTATTAAAGTAGCAGTAATGTTCCTGTCATTCCTACAACTCATGACGACACTGACAACACTAACCGAGCTGGTGATGCCACTTCATGAAATCTGAATCTTTTAGCCATGCATTTGTTTGACGGTAAGTCAACAATTTTTAGATGTTTTCGTATATGATTTCAAAAAGTAGCAGTTTCTGCAGTTTTAATGCACTTATAAATCTGAGTTAATTAGATGGATACATTTTAATTAACAGTCTGCTTTGTTATAACACCATAACATTTGCTTTGAGTGTGTTCCTGACACTGTACCGGTGCACTAAAATGCAAAGAACCTTGTCTAATTTAAATGATTGCCATCAGTATTCACCAAGGGACTGGCCTCCACTCAAATGTCAACAACTGCCAATCACGGCTGTCTAAATATCATGGTCGCTCAAAAAACTACCTTACTCAGATGCAGCAGATGTGTTGCACGATAGCACCTTTGTTACAGACAATGATACCCAGGCTCATCTACTTTCTCTCGCCCCGGGAGCGTCACAGTGAGGATTTATTCAAAGCTCAGGGGAGTAAAAAAGGGACACTGATGGGACTACACAGGCAAAAAACACTAGTTGTTTCTCACTCACACAATCTGAAAGGGAGGTAAAATAATGCCTCCATTCTTCATCCTCCCCTTTTTTTATTTGCTCTGAACCTTTCACTCATCTGCATCTTATTCACGGACTCACTCTTTGTCGCTCTGTTCCCTCTAATGTTTTGCATATTCTCACTATTCACAGTTCTCCCCCCCTTACACCCCACCTCTTTCCCTCAGTCTCTTTGTCACCTGTTTCTCCATTTGTCCCTTACATCCCATTATGAGTCTCTGTCTCCCCGCTGCAGGTGTTTGACAGTCACACTGTCGTCATATGGCTGTTGTTCTATTTTAATCTGACTCTTCTGTTCAGGAACAGACACCCACATGCTCTCGCCATTGTCTTGGCTCCATTTTGCTCTCTATTCAGTTTTCTCCTCCACTGGATCGTTACCTTGTTTGAACTTCTACTATTTGCTCTATTTCTAACTGCATTACCTTTGGTTTTAACATCCATCCATCCATCCATCCATGGTGCATACAGGAATGGACAGTCAAACTGTTATAAACTGTTATAAATACAGACATTACAGCTGAAGTGTTCATAATGTCTCACTTAATGTATCAGACCTCTGCCTCTAAAGTCATCTCCGCTTGGATTTTGCTATTCACAAATTAAGCTTTTTTTCATGGAATAGGACAGCGGAGAGAAGACAGGAAAACTGGTGTGAAAGACCAGGGGAAGACACAAAGCAAATCAGCCAATCACAAGGCAACAATTTATTGCAATTAGGCATGTAGACATGTTCAAGACAGCCTGCTGAAATTGAAACAAAGCATCAGAATGAGGAAAAAAGGTGATTTAAGTGACTTTGAATGTGACATGGTTGTCGGTGCCAGACGAGCTGGTCTGAGTATTTGAGAAACATCTGATCTGCTGAGATTTTCTTGCACAACTATCTCTAGGGCTTACAGAGAATGGTCTGAAAAAGAGAAAATACCAAACACCACAGCCCACCTGAGTATTGTTGCTGACCACGTCCATCTCTTTATGACCACAGTTTACCCATCTTCTGATGCAGCAGGTTAAAGCACCCTGTCACAGAGCTCAGATTATCTCAAACTGGTTTCTTGAACATGACAATGCTTTCACTGCACTCAAATGGTCTCCACAGTCACCAGACCTCAATCTAATAGAGCACCTTTAGGGATGTGGTGGAATAGGAGATTTGCATCATGGATATGCAGCCAACAAATTTGCATTTATTATTTATCTAGTCATTTATAGTGGAAATCATTATCCTTTATATATATGTTAAATGACTCACTTTACACTAGAAATTTACTGGTGTTGTTACTGGTGTTGATTGGAAGATTGCCAGCTGAACAAATATGTATGAATGTACTGTATGTGTTTTCCCCAACAACTAATATCTACATTTAAATATCCGACCCTAACCTACCTAAACAAGAACTTGTAAAATGTAACCAATGTTGCAGAAGTTCCAAAACAATTTTGCATCACGTTTCTTTTCATAGTTGATGCTACACATTTTCAGGTTTTCTAATGGAAACTAGTTGCATGTTTTGTTTCTGTTTTTCTGTTTGTTTCCTATTGCTAAATCTAGAGCTGCAGCAACCAGTTGATGAAATCAATCGTGTTTGAAAATACTTGAAGGGTTGGAAAATCTAAGACTGAAACCGTCTTATGTCACATCACTGACTCGGGCATGCAGGGCTTCAAACCTTCTAGAAGGCACCCCTGGGATATTTTTTTGGCAACAGGTAAACTTCTTCTGAACCAACCTTCAGTGGAGTGGCTGGATTACTACATAAACAACCCATAAATAAAAGATTTTGTTCAAACTTGGTAACAAATATCAAACATAGAGAACAGGAATGTGTTAATACCTATGCTGAGTTTTCTTAATGATGTTTTTTAAATCGATTTTGAAAAGCTATTGTTATATTGTTATATATTATATTGGGCAGCAGGCCTGGGTTCGATTCCACCTTGGTCTGGGCCTCTTTCTCTCTGTGGAGTTTGCATGTTTTTCCCGTGTCTGTGTGGGTTTCCTCTGGGTACTCCGGTTTCCTACCACATGTCCAAAGACATGCACTTACTGGGGATAGGTTAATTGGCAATGCTAAATTGCCCATAGGTGTGAATGTGAGCGTGAATGATTGTCTGTCCCTTTGTGTTGGCCCTGTAACGGACTGGCGACCTGTCCAAGGCGTACCCTGCCTCTCGCCCTGTGTCAGCTAGGATAGGCTCCAGCCCCCCAGCGATAGATGGATATTGTTATATTGCTACTTAGTATATTCAAGAGGCAGCCAATGTACTTAAAGGATGCTGGAAATAGCATGTTCACATTAACTTGCCAGGCACAGTTTCTTCTCTCTCTCAAAGAGACAAATGTGGAGACAAATACAGCTTATTACAATTTTACTGTATCTAGTGCATTGCATATATTTGTATTTATAGTTATAGTGTTTACTTATCCAGGGACTGGAGATGGAAATTAGCTGGTAGCTAAATTCGGTACAATGCATTATTTTCCTGTGTGTGCGCATCTCCCCTGACAAATACAGTATATAAACTAAACTAAACTGAATTTGACTTCACAACAACTAACAATGCACCCCTTTCAGGTAGACCTCCTTTTTTCAGCTTGCTTGTTTGCTCCCAGCAAAGACTCTGGGAGACTGCTGGGAGATCCGTGACGCAACTGTAAATATCCTGTGTCATCTTTTAATGTTCACACTCTTAAGTGTTTCTCCTTTGGACAAGAAACAGGAAGTCAGGAACACACACACACACACACACGCACACACACACACACACACAGCGAGAGAGAGAGAGAGAGAGAGAGAGAGAGGATTCCCAGTGATCACAAGTTCACACACTTGTTATTTTAACCGTGAGGCCTTTCACCCGACTCTAGCCTTCTGTTTAGCACGTCACGTTGTGAGCTTGCGTGTGTGAGATCCCACTTCAAAGTGTACACCTGGGGCAGCTATTGCACATGAATGCAGCAAATTAAAAATGAGAATGTATTAAACTGAATTATAAACACAGTATGATTAGTTCATCCAAACACACACACAAATGAAAATATGCACAGGTGCAAGCTCACAAATCTAATTTTAATGACCGAAAAGGAAAAAACAAAACAAAACATGAAACCAAACACATTTAGATTCAAAGACCCCCCCCCCGCCTTCCTCCACACACACACACACACACACACACACACCCACACCCCTCAACGCATAATTAAGCAGAGGCTGTCTAATGTGTCTAATGTGATTTGACTAATCTAAATGTTTTGTTGTACTGTCTCTTGTACTATCTCTGTTGTACTGTACTCCCGAGCAGATTCACAGCCATTGTTACTGCGTGAATGTCAGGGTGTGTGTGTCCCTTATGCCATTGTTTAGAGTAGAATAAATTTCCTGTTGAAAATTCCAGGATGGACTCTGGATGTTCTGGGAGCTTCCCTGTTTATCAATGTGTATGTGCGTGCATGTGTGTGCGTGTGTGTGTGTGTGGACGCAGGGCAACACAATGCCTCGATCTCCTTATGCTACCTCTGAGTCTCCTTGACATTCCACTCACCTCTCCTTCTCTTGTTTACTCCCTCCTCTGATGCCTCCCTCTCCATCTTATCGTCTGCTGGGTCACTTCATGTCCTTTCACATGCTTCTCTCCTTTCCCATGACCTATTTTCCTCTCTTTTGTCCCCTTTTTTTTTTAAAAAAAAAGGGCCACCTTGAACTATGTGTCTGTGTGCATGCTGGAGTGTACACTTAAGATAGCACCTCAGTTCTCTGAAATGAAACAAGTTTATTTTCTCAAATATGTTTTCAGAAACATGTAGTATTAGTTAAATTTAATTCTGGCCTACTGCACTTTTACGAATGAGTATAAAGGTGTACTGAGCTGATGGAAACTGCTGTGCTCGTCTACTTTGTGTGTATGTCCTTGCACGAGGAGAGGAACTGGTAACGGAGAGTTAGATGGCATCTTTGGGAAAACGGATATGAACAGGCTAGAAGGGTGACAGCAGGTAAGACGTAAACCTGGGTTTTGGCCCTCAAGGCAAACACATCAACTATCATTGTTCTTACCAGGTGACAAAGCCAACACTTTTCTTACAAGCAGCTTCAAACTTCAAGCCTTCTTTTTAAGGGTGAAACAGAATATTGTTTTTAACATTATCAGGCGAGAGACCATTTTTGGAAGAGTATAAATTACAGCGGCTTTTGGTTTGCGGTCCGGCCTTTTTTTTGCAATACAGACACTTTACAAGTTTCTGACATTCAGCTGGTTAATGGGTGAACTAAGATCTGTCAAAATTATGTGCAATAAAAATCAGTGTGAAATGGGATGTGCTACAGGATTCAAAGGAAACTGATGCAGACGTGAGAAAACATGAAATGTCCACGAAGAGGAGCCCATGCAGGTCAAACAAAGGTCAGGCCTATTGTGGCATGTGACTGTGCTGTGTTTTCTTCTTTTTATCAAATAGATTTTTATTGGAAAACATCTATAATATTGTAGCATGATGTAAACTGTAATAAATGCAATATTAACTTATGAGTATATGTTTTAGAGAGAAACAAAGGGACTTTAAAAAATGCAATAATAATTTGGTGTGTGTTATATTGTTTTTCGTGAACTCTGCTAGAATAGTGCTAGGTGTTAAGAGTTTGGGATAGAGTACTTCTCATCTGCAGTGATGACTAATGGGGAAATTGTGGTTCAGTAGTGGTAGTGTGTTGGCAGTCCTTGGGCAGTTTCGGACAGCCTGTTTACCTGCAGAGAGCCTCGGTTGTCGAATGGGGGCAGTGTCAAAAATATGTGCTACAGCTGGTCTGTGGGCCACTCTTGCTTGTGCTGCTGTTGGTTCATCAGCCAGCCACAGAGAAGAGTGAAGCTAGAACATATACAGTAAAGAGCTGAAGGGACACCAAGTGTTAAAAATGATAAAAAGTGTGAACTGGAGCCACTGGCTGTGCTTTTCATGCTGTATTTTTTGATCTGTGATGGTATTTTTTTGTGCTTCTCCTGGTCTTGGTGAACTTCATCTTTGCTCCCTTCACTGTTCCAACCCACTCGTCAACTGATCAGCATTTGTCTGAAGCACATCAGCATCATCCACATCGAGCAACATGCAGCTGGGATTTTGGAGGACTATTTGCACTTTTGGAAAACAGACTTACTTAACCACATTGAGAAAGGTTAAAAAAATATGGGTGATAGCTGTTTATATGTAAAAAAAAAAGGGCCATTATAACCAATTACTAGGTGGTTACTAGGCAATTCAACTTTTTTGTATATAAATGCCATGCAATTAAAACAAGAGGATGCTTTCATAAGGTGGTGGGTGCTTAACAGCTAAGAACAGGTCATTTGAGCTTTTAGTGTTTGCCAGGCAATGTTATAGCATCATAACGCATCATGCATTGATCAACCTTTGTGGATATAAATTGGATGATATGGTCATGAAATTAAAACGATACATTAATAAGGTTTCATGGGTGCATAAATGCTAAAAATGAGTCACTTTAGCCTGTTGCTAGGTGGTTGGCAGGCAACATGATGACATCATAATATCTGATATAGATAAGAACCTTCAGGTACCTGTGTGCCAAATTTGGTGGCACAATCCCTCATAGTGTAGGAGGAGTTGGCAAACAAAGAAACAAACACACAGAAAGACAGATTTCATGTGACACTAAGATATAAGCTTAATAAGACCAACCTTAAATTGCATCCCCCATCTGTCACTAAAAATACTCTGTAATCTTCTTTTGCCGTGTGAATACAAGTAGTCCAAAGCTGAATACATCTAAATAAATAGACAAATACACTGAACCACAGCCTCTCATTATGCAGCCCTCCTGGCACCGGCAGAACCGATGCACTCACCGAGTTAGATGAAATACACCGCACTGTCTCAGTAGGCAAAGAGTATGATTCAGGAAAAATAATTATAACCCCAATAGCACAAGCATAATATGGAACAAGCCCAGAAACAGTAATTACAAGATGGTTCTATTAATTGAAGTGAGCTAATTTGTTGCCACTCCAGTCTGTGGATACTAAACAATGTCTGTGGCATCTGAGAAGACTGATGTATTAAAGAAAAATACAGACTTTGCCCCCCCCATAACAAAGTTGTGTTTACCAAGATTTGTCACCAGTGTAAACAGCTCACACTCATTTAAGTGAGTCTGATTATTCTGAGCAAGTCAGCTCATAGAAGATCAGCAGTTAGCATTTTGAATATTCTGTATTTATGCCTGCAGGTGAGAATTTGAGCTTTTGCCCTAAAATGGACAGCTAACCTGCCCATTTTTTTTATTCATGCTTTTATCTCACCAAGTCAGGTCACTAGTACTGGCTTGCTCTTCTGCCTCAGTCAGTCAACAATGACCTGGCTGCAGCTGATGTCGGACGCTGCTGCCAGGCTTGTGACAAACACTCTCGCAGGTCCCACATCAACCCATGATTGTCCTATTTTATTGGCTCCCAGTGAAGCGCAGATTCGATTTCAAAGTCTTTTTTTATTTCACACATGAAGTCCAAGCTAAAAAAATAGCCAGCAGATGACTGTATCTTTATCTATGTTCTTCTCACACATGGAAAAGTTCTCTCATGCAGATTAGAGGTAAAATCTTTAGCGCTAATACAGTGTGGGTGATCTTTTTTTGTAGTCTTTCATATGATCTCATTTGATTATATTCATATAATATATTCTCAACACATTGTTTCATACCATAACAGACTGCGGTAAAGCTGCTAATATGTTGCCATAGTGCTCTCATCCTGGGGTGTCACAAACTGCTACCACTCGCTGATTCGCTTTTTACTTTCCCTTCTACAGTACCTCCTGGTTAGGTTTAGGCACTAAAAACTCATTAGCTTGGCTTCGGAGAAGATTGTGCTTTGGGGGTTAACATATGCCACTTCACAACAGTAAGCTGCACATTGAAAAATGATGAGTCTGGAGCCCCATCTCAGCGATGCCGTAACCCAGTGCACGACACTTGATGAGCGGAAAAAAGAACGGGCTGGATGTTGCAAACTTGTGTCAGAGTGATATGTTCATTATTCGTGTAATTTGAGATAGTTTTTGTGAAACT
This sequence comes from Bujurquina vittata, assembly GCA_015106715.1. Taxonomy (NCBI): domain Eukaryota; kingdom Metazoa; phylum Chordata; class Actinopteri; order Cichliformes; family Cichlidae; genus Bujurquina; species Bujurquina vittata. The sequence goes on along the minus strand of VUQK01006926.1, from coordinate 1,903 downwards.
CTGACACGAACCAGTGAGTGAAGATGATAAATTCATCACACACCAGCTGCTTTTTGAGTTGAAAAGAGCTGCTTTCAGTAATTAAACCTCTGTCCTTCACTGTTCATTATGTGTTTCACACTGTGAGTGTGTTGCCAACTCCCATTACCGCTGACAACAATGTTGCCAATCTCTTGCTGCTCATCATTTTTTGTGAAATGGAGAAAAGCAAGCAGTTAAAGAGATAAAATGGATGAAAGAGGAGATAGGAGGAGAACGGGGTCATTGCAAAAAAGGGAGAAGACGTGATGAAGACATGTCAAGAAGAAGAGGTGGGGGAAGACGAGACCTATTGCTAATAAAGCTGTGTCGTGACAGTGGGGAACCAGACATTCAATCAATACTTGCCCCAGAGGTCACAACCACACACACAAACACACACACACACACGCACGCGCGCGCACACACACACACACACACACACACACACACACACACACACACACACACACACACACACACACACAAACGGCCTGACAGCATGTTGCTGCAGCCGGAGGCCATAACTCTGACAAAAGGATTCCTGCCTCAGATACAGAGAGAGCAGACCGGACAAGACGCCTGCTGTGGCAGAACACAAATGATGGAACATGCAGCGTGCACACACACAATCATGCACACACATCTTTCAGACCTATACGGTTTGGCAATGATGCAGTACAGAGCAGAAACTGTCAATGTGCTCACTTTGCACTTCTACCGGCTTGTGCAGTGAGGTCTTGTAACCGAGCCAGGTGGACAAATTGTGCATTTGTTAAACGGTGTAATCGTCAGGGAGATGTGTGCCTGCGTCGTTGTGTCTGTCACGTTTGGTTCAGTCTGAACAGAAATCGAGAGATGCTTGACGCAGTGTAAATCTCCCATTTGAATGCGTTCTGCTGACTTAACGGAAAAAAACGTAATTTATTTAATGAAAATGAATTAGATGAAGCAGTCTACACATGCTTGCATGCATTTTAAACACAAACACACACACAGCCCCTCTCCCACCCACACCCAAACAAATACACACACATTCAGGCACAAAATCCCTAGTGAGCTCCACTTAGCTTATTGGACTAGAAGTGATTGATTTAGTTTAGTTTAGTGGCTGATGGATGGCAGCTACTTCACAACACACACACACACAAACACACCCACACGCAAGCATGTGATGCAAACCTTGTGAAATAGTTAAAACTAATATTAATATTTCTTGTATCTTACCCAAGGCTGCCTTATCAGGGACGTGCAGAAGTCTGCTTTGAATTTCAAAATAACTATTCTCCTGTGTATGCGTGTGCATGTTTGTGTGTGTACGCATGTGTTGCACTGTTAAATACACGTCGTAACTCAGTGAAGCCATGTCAACGTGGCCCGTGCACTTGGCAGAAATAAACAGCAGGCTGCAGACATCTGAACACGTCATGCATACATTTGCAGACACATTAAAATAGGTTAATGGTAGAGAAATGCCATTTTATCCAAACTATTAGGCTGCTGAAATTGCATTTTCACCTTCTTGACAGATGGCAACATTACTGTGACTAGAAAACAAACACATCATCTGGTTGGTCACAACACAGCTGCAGCATTGTGTGTTGTAGTTTAACCACCTTTCACAAGGCAAGAACTGCACTGCTGTAGTCTAAATCTTTTCTTCTTATCGTCCGTGTATGTTTGTTTGTGGTTTTACTTGCGCATTACCTCTGAGTGGGCGCAGTTAAACACAAAGATTAAAGCACGGCCATTAACTGCCTTCCACAAACATACTCGTTCAAACCCAAGGTCAACCATTTTGAACCCAGGCCATGCTATCTGCCTGTGTGTGTGTTTGTTACCCTTAGTGTTTGAACTGTACACACACACACACGCACACACACAC
>VUQK01006921.1:10394-33321 GCA_015106715.1 Bujurquina vittata | reverse complement strand
GCCAAAGATTGACCTCGAAGTCTTCGTTCACAGACAGACAGTTCAAAACAAGACATTGCAGATGGCACCAACCTTGGTGATTATTAAAACAACTTGAGCTTATGGGGAAATAAGTATGTCAAAGTTCACATGAGCATTTAAACCATTCAAATGATTAGCTTATTAATTTAGCTTCAATCCTTCAGTGGATAAACTCGCCAGCATGTCCTGGGTCTACCCTGGGGCCTTCTTCCAGTGGACATGCACAGAGCACCTCACCCACGATGCACCCAAGAGGCATCCTACTCAGATGCCTGAACAACCTCAACTGTCTCCTTTCAATGCGAAGGAGTTGCAGCTTTGCTCTGAGCCCCTCTCAAATGACTGCATTTCTCTAAAGGAGACACCAGCCACCCAGTGTTTGGATTCACAATTTAGTTATTTCAGTTACAGCCCAAGCTCGTGACCATAGGTTAGAGTAGGGACGTAGATTGACCAGTAAATTGACAGCTTTGCTTTTGTGCTCAGCTCTTTCTTCATGACGGCAGCATCCACATCACTGTAGCCATGCCCCCAATCCTGCTCTCCTCTGTCCTCACTTATGAACGAGACCCCAAGATAGAAATTTGTCTATAAAAATTCTGAATAGAATAGAAAGAGCAGCCCTGGTGGAGCCTAACACCCACTGGAAAAGAGTCTTATTGCCAGTAATGTGGACCAGGCTCCCACAGCACCCCCACAGGATACCCCAAGGGAGGCTGTTAAAAACCTTCTACAAGTCCATAAATCATGTGTGAGCACTTTAAAATTAAGGAAAACAGGCTTTTTCTGATGTGTCATTTTGTACCACTGTTAAAAAAATAACAGGAACCTGTTGTTGAAGAGACAGAGCTTTTTCAGCAGACAGTTGACTAAATCATCCATGATGTGCAGCCACAAGACATGTATTTTGAGTAAGAGCTGTCTCCTCTGTCAGATGAATATTGCTCAGGGTTTGAGTGTGGCAAGACAGATGTGAGTAATTATAAAGAAAGCCGTCATACCTTCTATCCATCCATCCATCCTTATCCTTCTCTTCCTCACCCCACCCACTCTCCTCTTTCATTATCACTATTCATTCTCCTCTCTCTAAACCGCCCACTTACTTTTTCTATCAGGAGCCCAGTGCTTACATATCCTTGCAGAAGCTGAAGTGGTCATTATTCACAGCTTAGCCCATCACTGTTTGCTGTGAAATAGCTCACAGTGTGCTAACATGCGTTCAGAAATGCAATTAGCATAGCGATTAGCACAGCTATTTCACATGTTAACCCATCCAGCATGTCTCTCTGGACCCCTGCAGTCAGACCTGACAATACACTCATGCAATCACTGCCTCTGAGGTGGAAATACTATAAAGGGAACAGCGATGTGTGAAAGGAAAGTGTGTCATAAATATACAGTATATAAGAAACAACAGAAATGCAGTTCAAAATTTTCTTTTCCATCTTACCTGTGATTCGTTTTCCTTTTTTCCCCTCTGCCCCCTTCCATTCCAGCATCATGTAGTCCTTATCTCTGTATCAGTTTGGCCTCTTTGTCCACAATATGTCCCAAGGATCCTTTCACTAAATGGAAAATCCCTCACTGATGGAATTACACACACACACACACACACACACACACACACACACACACACACACACACACAGAGCATACACTGGCAATATAACAATGTTATCTCAACGGCGTGCCCAGTGACCCCTCTTAAAAGATCCCTGCCATGGCTGTATAAACATAACCTCAATAATTCACTCACACACTGCTCTCAGACACACACACAAACACACAAAGAGAAGGTCTAAATAATTTACGGGTAGAGACGTCTAGCCCCTAGCATGAATAAGTAAGAGGCAGCCTACTGGCCTATTGCGCCCCTCTCACGGCCCCTCTGACCACATACACAGTTTAATCAGCTCATAAATATTGCATTGCTTGCTTACTTGATAGTGTCACTAATTCATTCATGTATTCATTTTTGTTTTCATTTAACTACCACTTAGTGAGTGCACAAACTGTGGGGTTGAGAGAGAGAGTAGAGATACTTTTCACATGCATTTGAACAGCAATGAAATGCAATGGAATGCATATACTTAAGCCATTGCTGCTTTAATTAGATGCCATTAAAGTACACTGTTTCTCTTGATTTTATTTTTTATCTTTAACTGAGAATTACAGACTTATTCTGACAATATCGATACTTTCCCCCCTAAGTTTAAAGTGGACCTAGTATGCTTATTTCCAGCTCCATATTATTTTTGTTCTTGGACTCTATGAAACTAGCACTGCATGATTTAAGATCAGTTGCAGCTCCTTATTGCATCAACAAGCTGAAACAAGCTCCATTTCCTCAAAGCAGGTGGTTGGGGCTCACAGCCAGAGCTGTGCATGTGACCATAGACATATATACGTAGATGCCTCGTTGACTGGGTTGGCCCGCTGATGTGACGTAACTGTGTGTCTGCCATATTGGTGGAAGCAAAGCTGCGTTGTGACTAATCCAAGTGAATGGACTGAACGTCATAAAGCGCCTTTCTACAAAGTTATTTAAGTTAATGCGTTCATCCACACGTTCAAATATGCACTAATATATACTAGGAAACTGTTATCAGTCATCAGTCTTACCTGTCAAAGCTAATCCCATGTGACCGTTTTGACTGTAAAATGGTTCGAAAAACTCCACACAGCGCCAGAGTGCAGCATCTCTTTCATGTTATGTTGGCCTCCTCCAATATGGTTGCGATGTTGACGTACAAGTCAACATCGCATGAGCATATTGATAAGCATATTAAGGATCTCTTTGACTTCATAAAGATCCAAGAGTAGAAAAAACTGTCAGAAACACAGTATTAGAGCTGGATTTTGGCTCTCAATTACCTTATAATTAAAAACTCTGGCTATGTTTAATATGAGCATCCACCATTGTAGCAATATGTAGGTGGCAGAAAGTAAGAAAAAGTATAATAGGTCCAGTTTACCTCTTACCATAATCTTCACCTCTTTTGTATTAAATAAGACTAAAATTTTGAGACAATTTTGTTCACTGGACTCATTCTACACTGTAAATTCAGATTTTGATTACTTATCAATTCTAAGAAGACTGTACTTTTTAATGGTTTATCTCATCATGTGTTTGAATTCAAACAACTTAATATCATCAGGTTTTGCACCCCCTAAAAATCTAGTTTATACCAGTTTTAACAGACTAGCTTGATGAGCAGCAGCACGGTGGTGTGGTGGTTAGCAGTGCTGCCTCACAGCTAGAATGGCATCTAGAAGGTCTGGCTTCAATTCCAGCTTGGTGCAGGAATCTTGTTGTGTGGAGCTTTTGCAATAGTTTGAAAGAATAGATATTTGGTCTTTTTGCTTGTTTTCTGTTCACCCTCTGGTTCTTTACTTGTACATTTTTTTATTGTTCCATGGACAAATGTTACTTGTAAATGTTAATGTACCAGTGTTCAGCAGGGCTCAGTTTTATCACGTTTGTTTATTTACCAAATTTAAACCGACACAGATCAACATTGTAAAAAATATTTTTGTTGCAGGCAACATGGTGGCATGGTGGTGAGCACTTGTGCCTCACAGCCAATACCTTCTGGTAGGTCTGGGTTCAATTCCACCTCGACCTGGGTCTCCTGCTGTCTGCAGTTTGTATGTTCTCCCTGTGTCTGCATGGGCTTCCGTCCACAATCCAAAGACATACAATTACTGGGGTTAAGGCAGTGGTTCTCAAATCCAGGCCCCGTGCCCCCCTGCCTGCAGGTTTTAGATGTGTCTCTGCTTCAACACACCTGAGTCAAATATAGAAGTCATTAGCAGGACTCTGGAGAACCTTGCTGCATACTGAGGAGGTAATTCAGCCATTTGATTCAGGTGTGTTGGATCAGGGACACATCTAAAATCTGCAGGGGGGGCATGAGGCCTGGATTTGAGAACCACTGGGTTAGGTTAATTGCCCATAGGTGTGAATGGTTGTCTGTCTCTCTCCATTAGCCCTGCAATAGGCTGGCCCCCTGTGTCTCACCTTATATCATCTGGGATAGGTTGATTGCGTAAAGGAAATATCTTGATTTTCAAGAACTATAAAAGATGAGTTTGGTCAATTGGAACATACAATTTAGTTCAGTTGGTAATGGAGTAGTGCTTATTTAACAAGCTGAGTTAAATAAATGGGTGGTGAATGATTGCTAACTTATTTATTTATTTATTTATTTATTTTCCCCTAGAGAGTAAAAGGAAAGTTATTAAAATTAGTATGCACAATTATGAGCTCTTGCCAATGAGAGAAAAAGGTCAGAAACTATTGCTTTCTCATATACACACTTTTTGAATGCTTAATGGAGAACTGATGGTGACAGTGCTGGAAAATGTCTTTTTAGATCTATAAAATCACACCAAAAGTGACAAAGGTCAGCCTAACTATGTTATTGTTAGAGTGGCTGATGTAAATATAAATCTCTTGTAGCAAACTGCATCTAAATCTACTAGCAGCAATACTGAAATACCTTCATTAAATAGCTCACTAAAGTTTTTTAACTCACTCTCAATATATTGATTTTCTTCATACATAAAAGTTGGCTTTTTAATTAGATAGTACATTTCCCAAATTGAATCTCAACTCTTAAATGATATAATAGACACAGGAGACTTTTTGCATTTACTACTGCAAAATGCAAAACAATTACTTTAACTTTGAAATCAAATACAATAGTTTGTAATGCATATAACTCCACAATCCAGTGCTTCATCTGATAGAAGGGTTTGCAGGATGTCTGCAGAAAGATAGCCAACAGTTAAAATTTATTGGTCAGTAATGTAGCGTTCCCTATCTCTTTAGACATAAACTGTTGTCAGGCCTTAGATATTAACATGTGTCTCTGTAGCTCTGCTTCAGTTATGGTCCATTTTTGATAATGGTTTGATGGAGAGCTCAGTGAAACCAAAAGCAGCACTGCTGGTGTCTTAATTTATGGTTACGTTTTTCTTCTCCTGATAAACCCCCAGAATGTATGAACTGCAATTCAGGTCTAAAACTACTCATTGGTAGATAAAATAGAGTTTTACTCCACTGTGTATGCATAACAAGCAGTAACTTATATTTATCTACCTACCTATAAAAAGAATTTGCCACAACTTGCAGACAGGATCTAACAGCAAATAATACTGTGATCCATCCTTCAGATGGGTGAGCTGTCTGATGGGTAGAGCTACTGTTTATTGATTGTCTGATTTGTTTTCTAAAGTTTACAAAGTTTGTATAGATGCCTTCCCATAGCTATATGTGAAATATAACTTGTCTAATTGTCAACGCAACCATTAAACTATAGCTTACAAGGTAAGAAAATTTTGTGAACTATTTGTTACTAGCTGCCAAATTTTACCCATAGTACATACAGTAAAATTGGCAAAATTGTTGTGATGTAACCTGCCAAGGGACTGCAGATGTAAATTTGATTTAAACTAACTCTGGTGCAATGCATTTTCTTCAAAAATAACATCAGGAAAAATTTAGATATTTCAAGCTGATGACAATTAGCCAATAATTTTTCAGGTAAAAACTGCAATGTGAATCTCGCAGTCAGAAAAACGGTGTGTAAACTGCGCAGTGTGTCCAGTTTCTCAGCAAAAAGTGCAACTGCAAACACAGTGGTGGAGATCTGATCTGATTTTTATTTATTTATTTATTTTTTTATTTTTGTGACAATCACATGCAAAATCCCATGGTCCCGTCCCTGAAGCTGCAGGGATGTATTAAGATGCTTCATTATGTCACAGTGGAAGAGAAGAGAAGAGACTCACACAGCCATCTTTCGTCAAGGAGCCTTGCTGAGTCTTCTCCTTTACTTTTCTAGAACTTGACAGATTTCCTCAGGTAGCTCATGGCGATAGGGCATGTCATCAAATTCAGAAGCTATTTCCTCTGAAACTGCTGGTGACTTAATCCTTTGCCTCTAATAAAATTAACTGTCTGTGTTACGGTGCTTATGGCACTTTCTGTCTTCAGGACTTTGCTGTGCAGCGTTTTCTGGTGTGTGACGCAGCGATGCACATGCAGTCCCACCAATCCGCTCTTTTCCCCGCACAATACACACAAGAAAAAGAGACACACAGTTTACCATCGATGTCACCAATCAGGCCCTTTGTCTTCCCTGTTTTCCACTTTTCATTTGGCCATTTTTGGGGTGTCTGACTAGTTTACTGTAAAAAATGCTGACCAATGTTTTTTTTCCACTGATCAGTGTCTCATTGACAATAGTTAAAACGGGTTATTGCACAGGTCTTGCACAGGAATTGTGCTCAGCTCTTTAGTTTGAGTCAAAAGGACTCTTCATGCTCTTAATGACATTTTGGGCAATTTGTGGGAACAGTTTGTGGATGGTCCCTTCCTGTTCCAACATGACCTTGCACCAGTGCACAAAGCAGGTCCATAAAGACATGGATGAGCGAGTTTGGTGTGGAGGAAATTGACTGGCCTGCAGAGTCCTGACCTCAACCTGATAGAACACCTTTGGGATGAATTAGAGCAGAGACTGCATGCCAGGCCTTCTCATCCAACATCAGTGTCCTACCTCACAAATATGCTTCTGGAACAATGGTAAAAAAATTCCCATAAACACTCTTAAAATTTGTGGAAAACCTCCCCAGAAGAGTTGAAGCTGTTTAGCTGCAAAGGGTGAGCTGACATCACATTAAACCCTATGGACTAAGAATGGGTTCTTCTGCATGTGATAGCAGATAGCAGAGTAAATACTTTTCTTTTTCTCCTTCTCTTTTATTGTGTGTGAGTGTCCAGGCAACAGTTAGATGAATGCTTTTCAACTCTCAATTCACTGAGAAAAACCTGTCCCATCATTTTCATAGTTAGGCTACTATTCAGCTCTTCTTTACCCTCCCTCTCAAGCGTCTGTCCCCCATCTCGACCTATCTGTCTCTGCTGGCAGAGCCTGCTGCTCTGTGGCATCCTGAAAGTTTAATGGTCAGGAGGACATCCTTGCTCTAGCAGCACAGATCTTGACAAATAGTTCAGGCCAAGGAAAGAGAAGGAGGGAAGGGAGTGGGGTGGGGTTGATGTGGCAGAATAAGAAGAAAATCAATGAGAGAGAATTTTTTTTATTTTACTTCTTGTCTTTTCTGTCTTATTCACATTTCTTTCTCTTACACTTAATTTCTCACAGCAGGGGGTTCTTCTGTTCTGCAGAGATCTCTGTGATTTTTCTGTTGGTAATTACACAAACCGGTTGAATCAGTGATGCAAATGCATATAAAGGACCTATCCATGGAAAAATCTTTTGGAGCAACTGTAGCTTGACAGTTTGAAAATCTGACTAAGGTTTTGCAGAGCAAATCCCTGCTGTACATGTATATTGTATTTATGATATGTAAAGCAAGAGAGCCATTGAGAAATACTGAGGCAAAAGGTGTAAGAAGAGTGGAGGAGACAGATAAAGAGGTAAAAGGAGAAATGGCAATAGAGAGGGTTAAAGGAAAGAAAGTGAAATTGCGTAAAGCGCTGAGCACAGGGTGCTGCATGTTGGCGGGTATCAGGGGGAGTATTTGGTGGCTGGGAGCCAGTATGAGTGAGATGAAGGGAGGCGAGTCTGCAGAGCCAATAAATTACGGGCCTTCAAGCCCCACTTTACATTAATGGAATGTGCAGCGCTGCTCTCTCCAGTCTGCTGCTGAGATTAAAGAGTAGGGAAATGGCTGTGGACAGGCTCTCCCTAGCCTGGGCTCTCGGTGTGTCATGGGCCCAGAAAAATCCACAGAGTGGCCCCATGGTGCGCAGGCCCACAAAAGCAGTGAAGACTGCACATGAAGGTCTAGTGTTGTTTATGTGAAATGCTCTATTAAAGATCAGTTTCCAGGAAAGTCAACCTGGATACAGTGTGGTACTCTGAAGATTTCTTACAGATTATGTGGGATAAAGGGTGTGAGTACCAAAGAATGGCTGAAGCATATCCACCTAAACCCTGCTCTCTTTCAGAGCCTCTAAACCCATTACTCTACTATTAATCTCTCAATTGAACTGTGCCACTGCTGTGTCTCTGGCTTTCTCCTGGTGGCTTTACACTTGTTTGATGTAATCAGATGCATCTGGGAAGATTCAATTAAAATGCCGTTGCCTTTCTTAACTACTTCTCATTGCTTGGATGTCTCCTGCCAGTCTTTTAAAGTGATTACACACAATTATTTCAATTAGATGTCAGGAAGTAGTGCCATCATCATCAGACAGTAATCAGGTTGTGGAGGAGCGGTGGGAGACATAGAGCGACAGCTCCTCTCATTCTCTTTCATTAAAGATGGAAGAGAACATTGCTGTGCATTTTCTCTTTTCTTTTATATTTTCCTCCTATTTTTCACAATGTGGCACACTTTTAGAAATGCAGAAAAGACACTTTTCTGCCCCCTGCAAGCTGCTATCATGTCAGCTAATGAATGAAATCCATTTCTGGATCCATTTCTGAGCGACTGGTGAATCTGAGGGATTGAGTAAGACACAAAGGAACAGGCCTCCCGTTGTCTCCTGGACAGAGCCAAATAGACAGCCTTCTGGTTATATTTTCTGGTAGGGAGCAGTAGATGTGTATGCAAGTGAATTCCTGTCTTTTCACAGCATTTTGAATTCAAATTGATGTTGACATGCAGAGTGACACAGATACATGTGACTCATCTTTTCACCCCTACTTTGTCTTGCCACTAATGTTTTCATATATGCACTCCAACTCTGAACTTTTAAAGACATTACCTGGCTAGCCTTTATGCAAATGTGCACATCAGTCAGATTTGATATTAAAAGGATTTTACCCTGCCAACTCTCTTATATGAGACTGATGTGGATAGAGCAGATTATTGTCCAGAGAATTCACAGCAGACAAAGAGTGTGGTGTCTTGCCTCCTGCATGCTCTTCCAGTTGTCAGAATGCATATGTTGCAGACGATTTCCTATTTATACTACATGTAAAAGCACAACTGTGGACAATATCTGAACATGAATTCCTTTCCATTGCCCTGAATTTCAAATTGATCTTTGACTTTATTACTTTGTGTTTTGTTTGTACAGTCAATTATGATTGGGCTTTGAGTAAAAGAAACAATATAGGAAAAACTGTCTTGAGATTCTGACTAATTAATATTTTGAAAAACACAAACAATAACAAAGACGTTTTTATGCTCCTTAGGTTGTTCAGCAGAACTTCCTCAGTGAAGCTATGTGAGATGTTTTTTGGTGGTCTGTGTTTCTGTTGGAGCTCCAATATGCTATCCTTGGGGAACAGAATATGCCATGGGAGTTCCTATGGGACTTTGGTATGGTAGCAAAGCTGCTGTGGTCCCTTGTTGTGATAACAGAGGCTTTGCAGGAGGAGACATGCTCAGCATAATGAACAACCTACCACCACTGCAGCACACAGTACACATGCACTCATTTACACACGTGTACACGTACATACAAGGTCAGACGCACACATGTTTATATGAAGTGTGTGCTGGTCTCTAATTGTGTCTTTTGCCTCCTATGTTATTTCACACATCATAATCAACAATAAGTAAAAGTGCACACACACACAGTTATGAGGCAGCTCAGACCTCTGCAGCACATGCTTGGCTGCTTAGCCAAGGCCACACTGACTGCATGCCTTAAACCAGCATCAGTATGCTACTGGCATGATCTGGTGTCTACACCTCTCTGTTCTCCCTCCCTTCATCCATTTCTCCTTTATACCTCCTCCTCAGTTTTTTTTTACATCTTACCTAGTACACTTTCTCCATGCACATTTAGCTCTAGTATTCCCTACATTCCTGGTTGCTCTTTCTCTAAGGGTAAAACAACCAGATTTGAGCCAATTCATACTACAGAACTGCTGTGTATTCATCGTTTTTGCAATTTTCAGCCTTCTTGTGTTTATTTCCCTCTATTCTCTCACTATTTTATTTCTGTCTTCCTTCCCTTGTCTTTGTGTTTCACCATGGTTTTGCATCGCTGCTGGCTGGGCTTTTGAGTTTGCAAGTACAAGTGAAGAGCAGCATGTTGGGATAATTATTCCATCAGGATCTTAGCCATATTGACTAATGTTGTTGGGTTGCTTTGTATTGTAACCAGGGAATGGGTCCATTAATTGCCCTGCTGATGGCTGTCATCATCCACGCCCCTCTATGTCCGACACACAGAGGGTAGTGTGTGTGCGTCTGTGTGTGTCTCAGCGGGTGTCTGATGGGAGGGTGCTCAAGTGTGGAGGACTCATCATGGGTTATTAGGAGCATGCAGGGGGGCCATCAAGCGTGAGAGATAGAGGCAGCAAAGAAATGAAGAGAGAGAAAAATGGTTAAAAATGAATAATTTGTGAAGCAAACTATTGCTGGACCTAAAGGGTAGCTCTGATGGAGTAACTTTCTTCCCCACCTTCCTTATTCTCAAGATTTTGGATAAACATTTGGTGCTATGACTACGGTATTTTGGCATAGGCACAGATCAATTGGATTTCTGGTCAGGTCCTGAGCAGTTGGATGACACAATTTTCACTTTGTCTTTGTAAACAAACATTTTAAATTATTTTCAATGAAGACAAATTTGACTAAGATACGACAAAATGTGGATTTGTAGCTTTAACTCAAGAAAACAATATTTCATTACCCCTTTGGCACTACAGTCATTCTTTATATAGACCTCTCAAAATTAATTGGACAAACTAAAATAACTATAAGTATGTTGTTTTTGATAGCTATATGGACGTTCTCTGTAGTCCAAATGAGCCAAAAGCTAAGAATTTACACTGCTCTAAACGTTCCACTTCAAACAGCTTTTTTCTCCACCCGACTCTGTGTGATGTCAGTGTGAGCAGACCAACCCCACCCACCTGCTGTTCAAACCTTTTGTTTAAGTGGCAGTCAGAACAAAGTCAATCAAGTGAGAAGGATGAGGAACAAAAGCGGTAGCATCAAGGCCCAGTGAAACTGGAGTGTGACACAAAATGGAAATGAGACCATTCACCTTCAAAGTAAAACTTGCGCCTTTTCAAACATGTTGATTTCACTGGCAATGCATTTTTCCTTTGAAGGCAAACAGTCCGCTCAGTGGAGTGGATTGTTGGCAAGTCTTTGCAGACACGTCAGCGTCTTCCATGTAAACTACAAGTGGCAATCTGTGAATGCCAGAGGTATCACAACTGGTTGAAAATTCAGTTCAATTTATATAGTGTCAAATCACAACACTTGACAATCAGACAACCCCCTATAAGCAAGCAATTGGCGATAGTGGGAAGGAAAAACTCTCTTTTAACAGGAAGAAACCTCCAGTAGAATCAAGGAGGAGTCGCATGCTGCGACCAGTTGTGGGTGAGGGGAAATAGAAGGGACAAAAGACACACTGTCAAAGAGAGCCAGAACTTAATAATAACTAAAAAGGTGCAGCACCCCTTTTCCAAGCAGTTTGACCCAGCGACATGCAGCCAGGAACCTGCAGCAACCACTTGCCAATGGGATACACATACACAGGAATATACATTTTTCCCTACTGTCTGGATGTTCCCAGGGGGTTGCCAACCAGACTCCTGACCTGTGTGACTGAGGCTCAATTTCGACTGTGACTCTCATTAAGTTGATCTAATGGTGTCCAAGAATAAAAACATGGAGCTGAAAAGCTTATAATTTTCTATACTGTTAAACACTGTCCTGTGGATTTTGCAGTATTTTACTGAATCTGAGCAGAAAGTACAAATTTATACATTTCAGACTTTATCAGGAGTTATTCCATAAAAAAAATCACAAGCAACCTGGTTCTAATGGCAGCCATACTTGCCCAAGCCATGACAGAACAAGTAAGAAAGAAAAAAAAAAAAAATTCTTTGAGAACCATGACAGTACCCCTGAGCCTGGGTCTGGTTCAGTCAGTTGAGCCTGTTCAATGCAGTACTTAATTTACTAGGTGGCCCCTCCAACTACACAGGTGACAGGCCAAAAAAGACTGCCTATCATTGTCGCCATTCCTCTAAGACGAGTTTAATTGTGAGAAACTCACAGTTCTCCATGCCATAATTCTTCTCAGAAAAAGATAAACAACGAGAAAAAAAATGCACAAGGGTGCAGCTTACCATCTGGGTCCCTGTGCTAGGACAGGACCACCTTCACCCCATAACCTGAAGCATCAGCTGCCACCATGAACTGTTTGTGTGGGTATGGCTGGATCAGAAGTGCAGTGACGGTCCCAGTATACAGTGGTGGATTGGGATTTGTTCTGTTCAATAGGCCTTTCTTTAAGCAGTCTATCCATTCTACAAGTCAGAGTCACTAAATCTTCAAAAAATGGCAGATCATCCTGGAGGCTAATTCATCTTTTAAACAATCGCTTAAGGTATGATAGAATGTACCCATCAGGGCCTTAACTCCCAACCCACCTTCGGAGCAGAACCTGAAACTCAGTTGTGAACTCAGCCACTGACTTGATGTTTTGGTGAATTCCTCGTGGAGGGGGTCATCAAAGATGCCCTTGAATTCCTCAATGAATTCTATATAGGTCTCTACCTTTTAACAAGGTTACACCATGTAAGCACTTTGTGTAATCAATGGGAAAGATGCAGGGAGTGTGTATAATAACAGAGAGCATTGTAATAATCCCCCACCACAGTGACCCAACACGCCCCCAAGTGGGTCTGGAGATAGTGGCGTTGGAGTGCAGCGTAACAGTTATAGGGGGAAGGAACCGGATGGGGGCGAAGGCTTGGGCAATTTTGCATCAGTTGACCGTACTACCTCAGACTTGGTCCATATGCTGATAAACAATTTTTACCTGTTCGACTATGGTGGTTAGAATCTGACCGTGCTGTTCCAGTAAGTAACCTTACAGAGTCTGAGTCTGAGAAGTCCAATGTCTGGCCATCGTTCTGTCATTTGTAACACAGAGGTTGGACTCAATAGACTGATCCCGCACTCTGACAGCGCTTTAAAGCTTTATTATACAGGGAGTGAATGGGCTTGGGGAACCAGCGCGGCACGAGAGTGGTATCTGTGAAAGAAGAAAGGCAAGGTTATTCCAGGCCAAGGACAGAATGCAAATATTTTCAGAGATTGAAGTTGCCTTTGATTGCTCAATCTGGGGAGAAACTGTGGTTGATAGGTAGAATTCCAGCACGGCGAAGAGCTTGGACTGTGGCAGTGTTAGGCAAACCATTTGGTCCTTTGGTCATTAGCCCATCCTTTGCTTCTATGTACTCTTGTCTTCCCATCAATCAAATTTATCTTAGTTTTAGCTGTAAAGACTTTTGTTCTAGATGTTTCTAGTAACGTGTAGTCTAGCCTCTCTCATTCTTGAGTGTTATGTCAGTTTGGTTTCAGGCTTATTTCCGTTCATCAAGACAGCTTTGGATGGCATATTAAAAGTTCCTATGAAAATAAATTTAATACAAAATGATCATTAATCTGTAGTGGAAAAAACAATGTGACACATGGACATCAAATTGCATATCAGTTATTTGTCTGATCAGTTTTAAGCCAGTGAAAATGGAGAAACTGTAAGAATTCATTAAAACGCTAATTACCGGTTAAATTTACTTAAATTAAACCCAGTGTGGACTTGACTGAACATGAGGCAAATTTTAAAAAGGAATACTCAAAACTGAAATTAACAAAAAGCAAGATATTCAAGGTTTTTGGTCTTTTGTGCAAGTCAAGCTCTCAAGATCCTTCACATACTTCAGCTTTGTAGTATCTTTTGTCGCACTTTTAAAACGCTATACCACAGTTCGTGTTCTAGACTTTTTGTTTTAAATGCCTTGTGTTCTATCCCAAGTTAAGCTGACTCACCATGGCATAATCAGAGTAATTTTCTCAGGCATTAGAAAGCTTGTCAAACCACAGAACGCATTATACAACTATTTTCGCTGGTTCGGCTTGGTTAGGGGGGATAGAAAAAAATTGCTGTACATAGATAACGCGAGATGAACAAGCGGCATCATTGCATTAGTAATGGATTTGAAATGGGTAGATCATTACACACATACACACACGCGCGCAGGCACACGTACATATGGTATACACACTGGTCGCTGTCATTGGCCACTGTTAATTTCCTGCGACGCACATCACAGCACATGAAGACAGATAAGGATAAAGGATAAGAATCTAGACAGCCTTGTACGCCATGATTAATTTATTTCATATTCTGCTTGCCTAGAATAAATGTGCAGTTAATATTTAATATTCCTATGCCTTTTCTCATGATTGCAACATGATTATGAGGGAGGCATATAGTGGGTGTGCACGTTTGGGGGGTGAGAGAGAGAAAGTATGAAGGAGACAGCATGAAATCACACATTCTGTGAATTGCATTGTTAATACTCTTTGTGCCTGTGCAGTGTTGCTAATGTGATGTTTAAGTAATTGAAATTGAAAACAAAATTAGATTGAAAGAGACAATTAAATGAGAACAGGAGATGACTGGAGTAGAAGACTCAGAGGAGAGAGAGAGAATCGCGGCATTACCATATGTAGTTCAGTGTGGGGGAGGAAACAAGTCCTGACACAGTTTTTTTTGTTTGTGCATCTAAGCAGCACAATAATAAACAGAATGAGCCTCTATATTTGTTTTCAAGCTTTTTTAGGCTCTCGGCACAACAGTAAGTATATGATGTCGTTTCAGATCCTATACATTTTCTTTTGGCCGGGATAACAGGCTGGGTGCATACATGCACAGAGAGAAAGAGAGAGCGAGTTAAAGATTTCATATAAATTAATAATACCACCCTTGAAATTATATTATTGTTCATAATTGGAGCCTTAAATAAGCCTGCTGAGAGGTCATTGTGTATTAATAGTGTGATTTGCCAGATTCACACAGCAATTGAAGACTCTGAGAAAGCTTCACGATACTGTACTAAAATTATAAGTTGGAACTCCCACACATGCTTTGCTGCCTCCCTTTGAAAGCTTATGTAGTAATTATACTTCTGTTAATATACATGCAAATGTCTCCACAGATTAATGCAGAGAAGGGTTTTATGGTCACGAAGTCAGCAGGTTACATGTGGCCGTGCATGTCAAAAACAAGCTTACTGGCTGACCCAACCTCCCTTTGTGAGGAAGTTTGAATGGAAACTCTTAATCTGAACTGGAGCCATTAACCTGTGCTTCAAAATCCCCGCACTGCACTTGCAATCATATTGAGTCTCAGGATAAAAAAGGCATATTCCTGTATGACAACAAATATTCTCTATAGTGCAGACAAAAACCCATGCTCCTGCCTTTTTCCCCCCTTGACATGCTCTCGTCATGTGGTTGCAGTAGTAGTATAGCAAGTGGCAACAGTAGGAAGTAAGAGCCATAGGCTGATGAAAAAGTTAATTAGAGGCCAGTACAGTCATCCCCACCTTCTGACCCACTTCCACCCCTCCCACCATCTCCATCTGCTTCTGTCATTCACATTCCCACGACTGCTAATGAGCGTATTCTGAGGCATACATTATGTCTGCAGCTGTACCTTTTTCCCAGCTTCGTGTAGCTCATCTGTTTTTCTCCATCAGAAAAGAGAGAGCTATTCGGTCCCACCATGTCTCCAATTAGAATCCCCTCTATTCATGTTTCTATCATTTCTCCCTCTTCTCGCTATCCTCTTGTTTCTCTCATCTGCCGGTGTTGGAAGCAGGTTGTAAAACAGCGTGCCTTATCCAAATGGAGACGAGCCCTGCGGTCACCGTAGTTTTGTTACTGAGGCAGAGTCACATTATTCTCTTTAGTCTGCCTGCTTACGTGTGTGTGTTTTGAGGTTGTGCGTGACATTAGCCTTGCAGTCACAGGTAATGATCTCATATCCCCGCTGGTGACTGGAGGCACATAAGGAAAATTACACACACACACACATACACTGTTAAAAGGAAAGATGGGGAGAAGAGATTGGTATTGTAATGGTACTCTAATGGGTTACCTGACAAGTGCTTTTTCTTAATGTTATATCCCTCTCTCCCCCACTCCCCTTTTCTCCCTCACTCTCTTCTACAGGTGCATTTTCCCTCTTTGAGGAGCAGTGATATGGACACCAGGTGTGGTGACGCTGAGGTATGCATTCAGTTCTGATAGCGCACACACTTGTGCTTGTGCGCTTTTAACACTTTCTGAGAAATGTTGCCCTCTCATCTTATTTTTTCAGTTCTACCTTTTATTCAGATAGCTGACCAAAAATGTGATTCTTTGAGAGGGGTCTATTTACCGTGTAATACACTTTAGCATTTGTGTGAAGGCACTGGCCTGTGTGGAGCACTCACTGAGAAGTGTGTCCTGTGCACATACAATGCTTTAGTGCAGTGCATTGCATTTTAGTACAAAACAAATATTTGCTGTAAATTTTCAGTGATGATGGAAAATGTCTGTGATTAAGAGACTCCTAGTAAACGTTAGTCACAAATCAGTACATTAAAAATTGCCAGTGAAGCATCAGTGATCCAGGGATGCTGTTGTCTGGGCTAAATCTGACTTTCCCTATAAATTCATGTTAGCTTGCAAAAATTGTCTGTTGATTATAGATTCAAAAGATGCCTAAGTGATATAAAGCTATCAGAAATGGGTAAAACTTGGTTTCAAAACTGAACGTTTACTAAACTTGGCACAAAAAGTAAGGACCTTTGTGTTTGGTCAGTTATTTCTTTGTTGTTGCTTCTTGGCAATAAGTCTTATACAGTTGGAAAGCCTGTTTATTTCCCCTTAAATGATGCCACATTTGTAAAGAAAATGCATTTGTGGGTTGAGCAGCAGTGCCAATGCTAATGCACCTGGGGTAAGTGTCAGTAGCAGAATTAGCTTTTTGGTATTTTGTTAACTGTTTCACTCAAACATCGACACAATGTCCACTCCAGGTACACAAACAAATATTACTAGACTAGACTTTTTTTTCTATTGAGAAACATGTTTATGTCAGTTATAGCTACATTTTTAACACTGCCTCACTAAGTATTGCACGGTGAGTTTATTTTTAGTATTGTTCCCACACACTAAGGTGGAACAGTGGTGCACTGGGACCCACTCTGAGACCCAAAAAAGTGAAAGGGGATGGCGTATCTTTGTTTTCTGTTCAGTGAACTTTGCTGGGTTGGTGGTGACAAATTCCCAAAGATCCGTCTCAGCAAAAAAAAAAAAAAAAGAAGGTAACTTTTGCAAAAAAAAAACCCACCCCCCATCCCCTAAAACCCCTACTAGTTTCATATCCGAGCCTACTTTTGAAAAGTCAGTTCTGCATTGTAACATTAAACCTAATCACCCAGGTTGTTCAGCTGATTGTGCAGAATATTGTTTGAATTTGACAAATGAAACTTGCTATTAGAATCCACCTGCTATCAGATCAGATGGATTTTTTTCTCTTCTTGCAGCCTCTCACCCCCCTCAGACACACAATGATGCCCTTATATTCCTGGCTCTCTATTTTTCTATTTATACCCACTGAGATGAGCAGTGAGCCCCAGGCATCCCTCACTCACTAACCAAAGTACACGTTGACTCACACTGGCACACAAACACAATTTCTCCCTCAAACACAAGTATACACGTGTTGTGAGTTAAAGCTGAGGTGGAGGTTACAGGGTTTCATCAGCTGTGTATCTGGCCACATTTACTAATGTAATGCAGTTAGCAATGGTGTGAAGCCTCAGAAAAGACAGAGGAGTGGAGTTCCTGCTGTGTCCTAGCTTTCAGCATTGTGCTTCGCAGCACTAAAGAGAGAAGCCAAAAAACCAAAACCATTTTCTACTCTGTAATTTTTTTTAAACCTACCTAAGTTTATAAACAAGAAATGAAATATAAAAAAATTAAACACGGCAGGCTTGGCAGAGCCATCAATAGACATAATCCTGAAACAACTTTGTGACAGCAGTGAAAGCCGATACCAAACCACAATATTTGTATGTTTTTAATTCAAGTGCGCAACTAAATTTTTTATTAATCTATAGTCACTTGATATTTTTCCTGAATCACTGACACAGAAAAAAGAGTGAGAAAGACACAGTGAGGTTAATACCGATGTTGTAAAGGAAATCTCTTAAAGTGTCTTTCTAGGCTGTAATTTACTCCAGTAATCAAAAACCAATTAGCAGCAAGCCATTAACCTGAGTTTTTTTTTGTGACCTCAACTAAAAGGTGTGTTTATCACATTAAATACATGCCTACACTTTTACATCTGCATATGTGCAGACATACTGTGCAGGCTAGCGAACACAGAAGGAATGAAAGAAAACTGGAGTTTTACTGCGTAACTGAACCAGTAAAAAATGAATGAAGACAACATCTATGATAATTAGTCTATTTTGCATTATTTACAATACTGTGAATACACTATAAATATAAAATAAACTATGTTCCATCTCCCAGTAGCACCACCAACTCCAGTATCTCACCCTAACGTCACCTGTTATAATACTCACCCTAACAAGTGAGTATCATAACTCCTCAGTACAGTGTGGGGTTGCAGTTGGAACCTAGCCTCTGTGCTGTAGACTGTTGTGTTCCTTGAGCTGCTACTGAGCAGTTTTTGCACTGTGCTGGGAAGCTGCTGCCATCAGGGAGTGGTCCTGTTTTGGTCAGTGTGCTTGTTCTGCAATAATATTTAGGTAGCTGGTATATATGAGAGTATGTCCAAATGGATGCTAGAACCCAAGGTTTCCTATTAGAACATTACATCCTGACAATGTTATTTATTTCATCTGCCAGTGGTTTTAATGTTGTAGCAGCTCCTTGAATAAAGGATAGCTTCAGCTGTGATAGATGGATAAATGTTTCTGTGATTGTAGAGGTTTCAAGTTTAAATTAATTTAGTCTGTGGTGCTTTTATACTCTTGTACAATAAACTGTTTTCAGTTTTATTACAGGTTTGTCAGCCGATTCTGGTATTCGATGATGTGTTTTACATGATATTTAACATCTTCATGAATTAAAAATACCACACCAATGAACAGAGAGAGGCTGTGTGACATTGATTCATCCGAGGTGAGGATGGTAGGTTGATAAGAGAAGGCTATCCCAAGATTCATCAGCAAAGCAATGCTCAGTGCTATATGCCCAAACACTCCTAAAGTCTACATTACAGAGACTGTTGAATCGGCTTGATAATCTATCTTATTTAATTGCCCAGTGTCAAGTGTGTCCCAACTAAAGTTATTCTATGTGTGCGTGTTCTTAATAAGTTTTCTTCAGTCACTCTTCCCCACAATGATTACCCTGCTGTTTTAGTGCTCAGAACCTTCATTACTGCCTCTAATCGTCCACTGCTAGGATCATGTTTTGTAAGAAATCAATAGCTTTGCCAAGTTGCTCTATAGTTCCCTTGCTTTGTTGAAACGTCTTCACCACCGACTAAATCAAATACTATTTCAAT
Source organism: Bujurquina vittata (assembly GCA_015106715.1). Classification (NCBI taxonomy): domain Eukaryota; kingdom Metazoa; phylum Chordata; class Actinopteri; order Cichliformes; family Cichlidae; genus Bujurquina; species Bujurquina vittata. Next base: position 13,961 of record VUQK01006921.1, on the reverse strand, counting down.
GACGCAGATGTAGTCACTGTGACATTAACCACTGTTTTTTAAGGCCTTGACATTTTGGCCTTTGCCATCTTGCTGTTTCGGTGACCTGTCGAGGAGCGAGTGGTCATCTCACTAAGAACGGAAGCCTCCCTTTTACTCCTCCAGACATATCTTTTGCTATTGTGGCCAAATAGCTCAATCTTTTTCTTGTCCGACCATAAAACCCTTCTCCAGAAGACATTTGGCTTGTTCAGGTGGGGGCAGCTGAAAAGTCCAGTCAGGCTTGAAGGTGTCGATCTTTGGAGCAGGGTCTTCTTTCTTGGTTGGCACCCTATCAGTCAACGGCACTGCAAAACTGTCTTCACTGTGGACAGTGATGCTCACCTCATCTGAGGGTGACAGTCTAGTCCTTCTTCCAAACCTTGGCCAAGTGGTGACACGTCCAAATAACTTGTACTCATGTACAATTGCTTAAAATTATGATCTTGAAAGCCTGCAGCTGTTTAGAAATGGCTCCTACAGACCATCCCAACTTCTTAGAGCTTATATCACTGAGTTCCTTGGACTTTCCCATTGTTCTGAGTATTGGTTAGTCCAGTGAGCGCTGTCAAATAGTTCCTTTTTATGCTGCCAGAGAGGAATTACCATTTGTAGTCAGTCACGATCACTAATGAGAAGTTAATGGGCCTTGGCCTTGTCAAATTAAGGCATTGTAGAATCTTCAACACTACTTATTAAGAAAAGATTTAAGTGAGTGTATTATATATTTAAACCTGTATGTGTAATTGTGACTGTGTGGATTAGAGAAAAATCCAAAATAAATTTAAACTTGTGCACTAAGTCTTGTTTTTTAAAGGCATTAAAGATGTATGCTGCATAATCATTAAAAGCCCAAACTTACCATGACAGCCATGCTCATTATGAGTGTAAAGATCTGACCACAACTGTAGACATGTTGCACCAATCACATATCAATTTAGATTAGGTAAAAACAAAATGAATGAGAAAATTCTGCACAAAAGACAAAAAACATCCACAAATGTCCTTACATTCTGCTCTTGTGTGTGCGCATATTAGTAAAAAGCTGAGATTGCAGACAGCAGTAGGCAAATTGCCAGGGTGTGAGGATGTTTGATCTGCAGGTGCTTAATATATTTAATCATTTTGTCGGGGAAAAGGGTACTTTTCTTGAGTAATTTTCATTAAATACATAAACAAAAAAATAAAGTCGTAAAATAGTCTACAAAAATGTGATGAAAATTAAAGCTTCACTGACAACTTAATTCACAGACAAAAAACATCATCTCATGCTAATGTTGCTGGTAATGTTATCACTGCTGCGCCTGTCACTTAAGACCCTGGTAATCTTTTCCTGCTAATAACCTTCTTTAATTACTTCTCAGACCCAAATTATGTTCCTATTATGATACATATATACATTCATGTAAAATTTATGCGAGGGGTCTATGTGTTTCTATGTTTGTTTTCTCATTTTTAAAAACTCTAAAGCATAATTGTCTTTTATTTGTTTGGCAAAACAGCAGAACCTGCTAGAAGCACATCTGGTGGCAAGAGGCTGTTGGGCATTTGAGCTATGTAAAACCTACTGGATTAGGAAGTCCAGACTGAGAGTACAGTGAGTTCAAGCTGGTGGTAGGGCTCAAAGCTGTCGTCACAGAGAGATGAGATACCCCCCCCCCCACTCTGTTCTAAGTAGAAAGAGTGTCTAAAGAGTGTATACACACACACACACACACACACACACACACACACACACACACACACTATTGTCAAAGATATTTGCTGAGCTGCCTTCACACGTATATGAACTTTAGTGACATCCCATAGGGTTTAATAAGGTTTTGGCCCACCCTTTGCTGCTATAACAACTGTAAGAATTTCTTCCAGTCTTTCAGAAGCACATTTATGAGGTCAGACACTGATGTCGGACAAGAAGTCCTGGCTTTCAATCTCTGCTCAAATTCATCCCAAAGATGTTCTGTTGGGTTGAGGTCAGAACTTCAGTCAAGCTCTTCCACACCAAACTTGCTCATCCATGTCTTTATGGTCCTTGCTTTTCAGTCATGTTGGAACTGTTCCCACAAAGTTGGGAGCGTGAAATTGTCCAAAATGTCTAGGTATGCTGAAACACTGAGTTCCATTCACTGGAACTAAGAGGCTGAGCTCAACTCCTGAAAAACACCACCACACCATAATCCCCCCTATCACCAAACTTTACACTTGGCACAATGCAGTCAGACAAGTACCATTCTCCTGGCAACTGCCAGACCGAGACTTGTCTATCATTTTCAGACAGAGAAGCGGGATTTGTCACTCCAGAGAACATGTCTCCACTGCTCTAGAGTCCAGTGGAGGTGTGCTTTACACCACTGCATCTGACACTTTTCATTGCACTTGATGTAAGGCTTGGATGCAGCTGCTCGGCCATGGAAACCCATTCCATGAAGCTCTTTACAAACTGTTCTTGAGCTAATCTGAAGGCCACATGATGTGTGGAGGTCTGTAGCAATTGACTCTGCAGAAAGTTGTTGACTGCTGTTCACGATGATGCTCAGCATCCAATGATCCCACTCTGATTTTATGTGACCCTACCACTTTGTGGCTGAGTTGCTTCACTGTTGTTCCCAGTTGATTACACTTTGTTGTAATACCACTAACAGTTGACTGTGGACTATTTATTAGTGAGGAAATTTCACGACTGGACTTGTTGCACAGGTAGTATTATGGTTACATGCTGGAATTCACCGAGCTCCTGAGAGGGACCCATTTTTAACAAATGTTTGTAGAATCAGTCTGCATGCCGAGATGCTTGGTTTTGATTGGAATTAGATTAGTGATTAAAACGTCTGAATTCAACGATTTGGATGGGTGCAACATAGTTTATTTAGTGCTCCTCTAGTTGAGATCTAGAACTGTCTTTATTATACTCACATATTGGAGAGTGTAAGATTTATTATCATTAGCAGTGTCTTATGCTCACCTCTGCACACTGACAGGCCCTCAGCATTGGCTGACACGGCTCTGTCAGTTTACATGGCCTGCCACTTTGTGGCTGAGCTGCTGGATTTGTTGCACAGGTGACATCCTATCACAGTACCACACTGGAATTCACTGAGCTCCTGAGAGTGACCCATTTTTCACAACTGTTTGTAGAAGCAGTCCTGTGGCCATGGAAGTGATTGGAACACATGAATTCAATGATTTGGATGATGAATGATTACTATATATATATATATATATATATATATATATGATCTTTTTTCCATTTCTAAAAACCATCTCTCCTCTTCGCCGCATGCTCTTTTCCTCTCTTCACATCTCACATCTGTCAGCACTTGATATCCTGATACATCTGAGTTTTTGAAGAGTGGCATGCTTTGATAGCTACAGTTGAGCTGTGATATTTCATCTTCAGAAGAGGGTCCAATGTCACAGCTCCATGATATCAACCTCTGCTATCCCTATCACTTTTTAGGTCCTTCTTTCTGACACACTTACGCATGCACGCATACACACAGAACCCTGGATTTGTGTGTATGCGTGCATGCGTAAGTGTGTCAGAAAGAA
>VUQK01006919.1:4503-19829 GCA_015106715.1 Bujurquina vittata | reverse complement strand
ATATACATATATATATGTATATATATATATATATACATATATATGTATATGTATGTATGTATGTATGTATATATATATATATACATATATATATACATATATATGTATATATATATATATGTATATATATATATACATATATATATATACATATATATGTATATATATATATATATATATATATATATATATATATATATATATGTGTGTGTGTGTGTGTGTGTGCTCGTTTTTCTGTGTTGTGGGAACATAAGCTGGCCACATCACAGTGGTGGGACTCCAGGTCCTTACGGGGACAAAAGAAAACAACCACTCTCCAGAAGATAAGTTCTTACATGTTCATGCGAAGACTGAATTTAAGAGAATTTTAAACTCTAATTTATGTTAGTTTTAGGTTAAATTAGTGTTACGTCTCTGGGGAACTAATTTGAGGTCCTCTGAAGCAATGGAAACACGACTTCTCTGAATTCTCTGAAAAACCAGCATCCAGCAGCCATTCCCACGAGACAAATAAATATATTTAAGTTTATTTTAAAGTTACATTAAGGTTTAAAGTGCAATTAGGGTTAAGCCTAAAGGAAATAAATTTAGATTAATATGTTCTTGCTGGAAGTGATGGAAACATGACTGTGTGCATGTCTGTGGTGGAACAGGAGCTTCCAGAAGGCAAATAAATTCTCATGTGTCTCCCGGGATTAATGTTATTTTAAAGTGAGATTAAGGTTAGTTTAAGTTTAAGTTTGAAGAAAATAAATCTGTGTAATGTCCTCTGAGGTGATGGAAACACCACTGTGTGTTCCCAGTCATTAAATCATTTTTTCCTTCTCTGAGCTCAGATGACCTTTTTTCATCCCTGTCAGGAAGCTCGGAGCCCAGAGATTAGCCCGGTCCGGTGCTCAGAGAGGAAACATGTTCGGAGTGTCGCTGTAATCTTTCCCCAGGAAACTACGACTGCTGCAGCCTGTTTGGTCTTAATCTGTGTGATAAGCACAGTTTATCAGTCTATTCTGTGATCATTTAAAGAGCCAAACATGGGCTTCATTTCTAGAAATGAGTATGGATTCATTTCCTCTGGCTGGAAGGCTTTCTGGAGAATGTCAACCTTTGTTAAATAAAATGTGATCTGTTGGACGTCAGCTGCGCATGCGCTGAGCGCTGCTTCCTGTAAACAGCAGACTGAGCTGAGGCAGGTTTCTGTAAAAACTCTAAAATCAGGACTCTGGTGTTCCGCCAGGCGCCCTCCGAGCCGCACAACAACCCGTCTGTTCGTTAACGTCCGACAGCCACGCTCGCTGGTCGCCAACGGTTACCAAACAAACAAGAGAAACAATGGAGTCCTGACAGAACGTCTGCCCTCCCATCACCTCCTCCATCACCTCCTCCTCCTCCAGAGCAGGCCCGAGGCTGACGGAGAAGCTGTGTAATGTGACATTTAGAAAGAAAGGCTTTATGGGCTGCAGAGTGGAGAGAGGAAGAGATGGAGGGAGGGTGGAAAAAGGAAAAGAAAGACAGCATGACGACGGAGGGAAAGAATTAAAGAGGCGGGTCTGAACACTGCTGGAGTCCAACAACAGGAAGTTAAAACAAGTGACAGGCGGTCCTGCTGCTACCTGCTGACCTGCCGTCCAGACTGGCTCGATGAGTCTTTTTAATGTGCTGTTTAACCAAAAATATTGAGTCTTTACTGTCTGCAGCTTTTTTGTCAGCTCTGTTCATGTGCAGCACACCTGTAAGCTCAGTTTTTAGGACTCCCAGAGGACCTGCAGCCCACGGGCTAACCGAGTCCCCAGGAAGTGAGCCCCTCTCACACCGACTGTTTGACTGTGGAGAGAGCTGCAGAGTTGACTCTCTGTGAAACTTCTCACAGAGCCATCAGAGAAACCTGCAGAGTCTGAATGACTCCATCACTGGAACCAAACTGGCATGAGCCAGTGTGAGAGCAGGCCTCCTCTGACCCCTCACCACGTGACCTGCAGTAGACCTCCTTGGTCTGAGGACGCCGTCAAACAATGAACGGGGTCCTGACAGACCGACGGACTCCAGAGTGTTTGTGTGTCCTTCAGTGCGGAGCTCAGACTGGTACGCTGATGTTCACGTGCGTGGGAGCGTCCTCGGTTATCTGCAGTCACAGAGAGGTCAAACTGAGGTCACGCAGAGGCCGCTGGGATACGAAGACTGAGAGCACTTTGCTTTATCATACAGTCTGCTTCTTTCTGACCCCCCCCCCCCAAAGAAGACCTCAAACGTCCTGTTATAATAACTACAGCAAATACTCAGATTACAGCTTTATTTACACAGCGAGTACCACATCGTCTTAACACCACACGCTGCTACAAACTCGCTGCCCCTCAGCAGGCTTCCAGTAGACATCCAAAGAGACGGGAGCTAAAACAGCTGCTTTCAGATGGAGGATGAACTCGGAGCTTTGTTGTAATTTTCCAAAACTTACGTACAAGTTTAACAGACAACAAAATTCTTTACAGTTATTTAGGTTACCGGCCTTTTTATTGTACGACTATTACAGAACAATCAGGTGTCAATAAGCACTAAGCCCTGCACACTCCATGATTGGTTGATGTGCAGCATTTTTCCACCAATAGGCTAGAAGATGCTGATTTAATTTTTTTGTTTTGTTTGCTCGTGGGCACTTCCTGTTTGTTAAGTTTCTTGCACCAAACACGCATCATAGTGAGGACAAGAAACAGACAAGAAACAGACTCCAAACACGGATTGTGGATTTTTCCGTGGTTTCACCCCCACAGGAAGGTACGGTCCACACACTGACAGCACCAACAGCTTTTATGGTCCCACAGGTGTCTCACTTTGAGCCCTCTGCCCCCATTTTTATTGGCTCTAGATCAGCTTTGCACCCTGAGGCAACCCCAGCTGTGGCAAATACGTGTTATTACTACAGTATTGAAGTGCACAAACATGTACTCGCAGTAATTTTACACACTCATTTCCTCTAGAAGCTCCTTTGATGGAGGAGGTGCAGCAGGCAGCTGGGATGGAGTGGGACGGACAGGTTAGTAAAGCAGGTCATCCAGGTGCTGCTGATGAAGACGTTCAGGCCTCCTTCCTCCTCAGTCCAGGAACAGTGACCCGCTCCGCTTGGGGCCCTTCCTGGTGAACTTCAGGAGTCCAACCAGAGTAACCAGCACTGAGCAGGGGTGGTTTTAGATGTTAGATTCAACTCACTGTCATTGTGCACAACGAAATGATGGTTCCAGATCACTCATCCAGAAACGTGCATCTGCGGTCATGCCGCCAGAGACCGGCACTGCCGTTAAGCAATGTGGTTTAAGTATCTTGCCCAAGGACGCAGTGCAAGGACAGGGGCTCAAACCAGCAACCCTCCGGCTGCAAGGCGAGTGCCTACCCACTGCGCCACTGCCACTGGTGGCCCACAACACCAGCCCCCAGCCCCCACTCACACCTTGATGCATGTGATCCTTAATGGCTCTACAGCTGGTGAAAGCAGTCAATAAACAACAGAATATATCAGACCTCCAACAACATCTCAACCTGACAAACATCAGACACTTCACCCCGAGTCCACGTCAGCGGCCGGGATCACAGAAGCTTCCTGTTTCGTGGTGTCAGAACGTGCTGAGGAAGCAAGAGCAGCTGTGAGAAAGCAGGCGGGCCTCCTGAGGAACACGATCTGAGGACCATTTGTGAGGTGGCAGGATGGATGCGAGGTAGATCCTCGTGCAGCAGCGACACTCAGGTGTCATCCTAGGCCACCGATGTAAATAAGAATTATTCAGCATACAGTGGAATAATACAGTGCTGAGGAATAATATTGAACACAATATTTGCTTGGGGGGCCCAGGTGGTCAGGGGGCCTATGCAGCCCCTCAGCCTTGCGCCGGCTCTGGGTCCCACACACACACACACGCACACAGCAGGAAACACTCCGGCTGCAAACTGAACTCGTCTCTGTGTCTCCATCTGCTCATTTTCTACCTTACATCCTGACGGCAGCAGAGAAGTCCAGACCTCCCACTCCTTGTCACCTCCTCCAGCTCCTCCGACATCGAGGCATTCCCAAACCAGCTGAGAGATGGAATCTCTCCAGCGTGTCCTGGCCTGCTCCGCGTCCGGAATCTTGGACGTGTGCGTTTGTGTTTTGCAGTGTATTGAATTGTGTGCCTGCCACAGATGGAAATGAGCTCAATGCTTCTTCTGAGACCCAAGTGAATCAATCTGAACTCAAGCAAAGTTCACATCAACCTGCAAAGTCTCCTAAAAACAAGCAACCTAAAAAACGGTCAGAGGTCAAAGGTGTTCTTCAGCCCTGAGACTTTCCTGTGAACATCTCCTGTATAGCTGTGAAAGTCTCAGACTGAAAATATTCAAGATAAAAGTTTGCACGGCCTCATTAAATATACTAAAGTTACTGTAGAGATAACATCAGCTGATTCTGAGGAGGTCACATGGGAACCTTTTCCAGATTTGGCTGATTTTTCATGGAATTCCTCCCCCGAGGAAGCAGGAAGCACGCTCTCCTCTGCACAGCAAACACGGAATCCCTGCAAAAACACTGTGTGCTCCAGCTGCTGCTGCAAGGGTCACACAACAACTGTGAAGACAGCTGACACACACACACACACACACACACACGTGTCATGTGGGTCCATGGGGTGGGGGTGGGGGTGGGGGGGTAACTGAAGTGAGTCTTTGTTGTTCAGAGTCAAACTGGACGTTACTGAAGAGGCTGCAGTGTGACAGTCAGCAGATCTGTCTCTCTCACACACACACACACACACACACACACACAGACACACACACACACACACACACACACACACACACACACACAGACACACACAGGGGAAGTCCAGGGCTTTAAGAACAGTCTCTCTCTTCAGCTCCATTTGAAAAGCTGCTGGTTTCAGAGTTCGGCTTCTGTTGGAAGTTTTTTCCAGTTAAAAGGGAGTTCTTCCTCCCCGCCATCACCAAGTGCTGCTCATTAGGCATCATCAGGACGGGTTTCCTCTCTAATATCGTATATTGAATTGTGTTCTCTCTACCTTACAGTATTTGCTGGTGAACACCTCCTCGGTTAATAATCTGCCTCCAGCTGCTGTTAATGGTTTGGGCAGAAACAGCTGTTCCTCTCAAACTACAGAAGTAACCAGTGAAAGACGCTCAGCACTGAAACATCTGAAACATCTGGTCCTGCCCCTTTTAAGGAGCTCACGCATCTGGAAATGAGCCGAATGAGTTAGCTGATGCAGTTTCCACGTCTGTCATTGGTTGACTCAAACAGCGGGAACGGGACAGCTGATCCATTCACAGCACAGCATCCAGCTGTTGTGATGCTGCCTCGGTGAGAAGAACCGTCACTGATGAAAACTGTCCCGGTTCTAAGCTTTACTTTGGAAACACACAGAGAATTCATCAGAACGAAGCAGCAAAAGGAGTCGAGATGAGACGCGACTTCCTGCCACGCCTTCTCGCACCAGCACATCATGTAACGTGCCTGCGTGTCATAGCATGTCATAGCGTGTCATAGCGTATCATAGCGTATCATAGCGTGTCATAGCATGTCATGGCGTGTCATAGCGTGTCACTGCGTGTCATAACGTGTCATAGCATGTCGTAGCGTGTCACAGCGTGTCATAGAGTATCATAGCGTGTCATAGCGTTACACCTACAGCTCGGGAAACGCTTCGAGGTGTCCTCAGGTGAGAGGCGGGGCCGTCCACGTGCCGGGTTACGGTCCAAAGACGTGTAAAGGGCGTGCCCTCATGAGGAGCTTGGATGGGTAGAGGTAACATTTCTAGCTTGGAGGTGCCAGTTTGAGTCCCGCTGGGACCTTTGAGCTTTCCTTTGGTCTGACTTTTTACTCTCACTGAAACTTCCTGGTTTTGGTGTTTTGGGTTCAAAGCCGCGCCCTCACAGCAGTAACTCGGTGTCATAACTAAGTACATCGGGGCCAAAGGTCACCTGCACGCCGCCGGGACGAGAGCGGCTGAAATGAATGACCTTACTGCAATCTGTGTGAGCGGCAGGCGTTCAGACAGCAGCAGCTTCATGCTGGACTGATCTGAGCCGAGACCAGACTCACACTTCCTCTCCCACAGACGACCGTCTCCACATTAAACCTCTCTACAGCTCCCAATCCAGCCTGACCTTTGACCTCTGAACCGCTGCCACACACAGGTTCGGGCCATCACTGAGCGGTTTTCACACAGATGCAGTCCGACGACCCGTGTTCGGTGTCACGGGTCGTCGTCTGGTAGGATATCCTGACCTGTAACAGGAAGTGAATATGAAACAGAGAAATGAGCCGCGAGCAGGAGTTACTATGAGCAGAGGGAGGGGTGGGGGTGTCCTGGCCTCACTCTAACATTCCTGTGTGCTGACTGCTGCAACACATGGCAACCATTACTGAGAGCAGGCAGAGGGACAGGGAGGTAAAATTAGCAGATATTCGAATGAAGTCTGGCTATTCTGAGGAGAAGCTGAAGGATTAGAGAAGAGGCAGCCTCAGTCACACAAACAGCACATTAACCACGTAAACACCACCCTCAGCTTACACTCACTTCCTGTCACTGACTGTGTAAGAGACCCACCAATCGTACATCGAGCCACCGTACGACAAACGAAGCTAACATCGACAGTTAGCGCAGCTTTTTACCTGCTGCTGCGTACCTGTAGCCTCTCAGTGCTGCTGCTGAACGTCATCAAGTGTCCAGCCTGGGACTCTTTCTATTGTTTCATCTCCTTTCCATCATTTTCACTATTGCACTAATAAAGTGCAGGGTAACATCACAGCTGTTACCCTGTAGGGGGGTGGGTGGCTCTGCGGGTCTCGGCCCCAGAGCCCCCTCAGCAGGTTAGCGAGGCCCTGAGCTCTCAGAGTCTATTTTCAGCAGCTGTTGGTGGAGCGACAGCAGGGCTCAGCTGTGCTGCCATCAATCAACTCATACTCACATCACCCCCCTCCACCCCAAGGAGTAACTACCCCCCTCCGGCCTTGCAGGCCCCAAACAGCCCCCCATCAGTTGCAGACTCACAACAGCAGCTCACACTTCAGTTCCTGACAGAAGGCTCCAAGTCTCTGAGCTCTGAAACGCTTAAAAAACTCTCACATCTCATTTAGAGTCTGAAGAAAAGCAAAAGAAGAAGAAAACAAAATAATCTTTGACCTCCACGACCTCACCTGAAACGCTCGGCGCTGGCGGCACAGCTGGAAACTTAAACTTAACTTGATGTTTGCTGAACAAGGTCCATTCAGTTATTTCCATAAATCTGACAGACGGACGGGAGTTAAATAAACAGCTGCGTGTGTGTGTGTTTCTGTGACACACAGACTCACACAGACTCACACAGCCCCAAATCTCAAAAATGATCAAATCTGAAACTGATCAGTGAAAATCAAACAAGTTTATCACCATAAATGTGACGTCATCATAAAAAGTGACGCCCTTTAATTTAGTCTGAACCCAATCGAGTGAACCTGAACCTGGTGACCTGACCTGCAGTCATGTGACGTGTGCCTGTGCAGGTAGCAAACACACCTGCAGCTCAAACACATGAACTAATCAAAAGAGAGCATTTGGTGTCTGCAAATCAACAGAGCTGGGCCGTATTTTCACGGTTCTCTGAGCTCTGAGATGGTTTTACTGAGAGGATGGAGAGTTACTGCACTGTACCCGTGAAGAGAGCTGAACGCAAGATTTCATTTACAAAGACAGAGAGCTGCCTCTCTGTGGCCGCGCTGAGATCAGCACATTTTACAGTTAAAGTCTGAAAAGTCTGTAAATTTTTATAAAGCTGATATTTAAATGACGTGCTGAGGCAGAGATCTCAGCTCTGTATCCCTCACAGTTACAGGCAACCTCAGCAGCAGCTGAGACTCACTCACTGCACACTAACACACAGAAACAGGCTGCAACTGCAAACAATGCCTCTTAGTCAGATTTGTGTATTTAACTGTGTAGCAATCTTTTTAGGTGTTTTACTTCTTGCCCGCAGACTCAACAGTGAAGTTCAGGACTGATAAAACCCTGCATCATTCACAACCACTTCAACCACCTCTGCGCCTCAGTTCACCTCCTTCGGGATGGTTCCAAACATGTCTGGAAGTCTTGAAGGGCTTTCATGGTGGTTCTAGAGTTCACTGGGAGACCTTTGATGAAGAATAAGCACATCTGTCCCCGAGTGAAATTTCAGAGCAGACTGTAATAGTTCTAACTAATAATGAAACTGTTGTTTTTTACTGTTTATACTCAGGAACTGAAGCTTTTACAGCCCGGGGAAACTTTTTACCCCTAAAAATAAGAAAAACCCCTTTGAGAGAATCCACCAACAGCCAGCAGCTGTGAACACCTGGATATCCACACACCTGCGAGCCACATTCCTCCTGTAATAAACCAGTACTGACTTTGACTCCGTTTCCTGCGGTCGCGCGCCCTCAAACACACTCTGCGCGTAAATTCTGCCGCGCGTAAACTTTGCGTAAAAACTCTCCAAATGCGCCTCTCCCGGATTTGCGCCACTCACCGATTGAGACCAGCTTGATGTGCTCTCTCTCTAGGAACTCCAGCGCCACGGACACGTTCTCCAGCTTCATCTGCCTGAAGTTCGGTCTGCTGTGGTACTTCCGGTACATCTTCTTCTGGCTCAGCACCTCCAGCAGCCCGATCAGCTTCAGCCCGTCACTCAGGTCCTTCTGCAGGTCATTGATCCGCTTGTTGATCATCTTCAGGTGCTCGTTGCACCACCTTGTAAAGGTGTTCTGCTGGATCTTCTTCCACGGCGCGTCCTCGGCCAGGTCCTTCTCGGTGGCCGGCATCTCCTCCTCCTCCTCCTCTCCTATGTCCGCGGTGCTCTGGTAGAACTGCTGCGGCTCCAAATAGCTGCTGTTGCTCATCATGGTGCCCCCTTTTATAGCACCAAGCGGAGTGGGAAGAGAAGAAAAGGCAGAAAAAAGAGAAAAGGCGCAGCGGGAGCGGAGGGGCAGTGCCAATCTTGCAGAGAGTGACACACTTCACTGAGCTCTGCGTAAAGAGTGAACGCATGCAGACCCGCAGGGCTCTCCTGGACTCCTGCGGGCTAGATTCTCAAAAACGAGGCGGCTCGGGAAGGAAAAGTGAATAAAAGGTTTGCTTTTGTGCTCCGGACTGACTCGAGCTTTGGTCCGGGTGGTGACGCGCAGGCGGCGGCCTGGAGAGAGTCGGGGGTGTGCGGCTGGAGGAGACGTGAAGCGGAGGTTTAAAAAGCACGGCGTCACTGCGCACGACTCCCAGGAATGCCCCTGCCATGACCATATACTACTGCAGCCCGGGCATCCTCTAATCCGCAAGGATTCGGAGGCCACCGCTCATTGGTCCGCAGCGGGGCCGGGGGGAGGGGATACGCCGGACACCCCCAACCAGGACAACCCCACCCGCTCACCCCGAGAGCAGGCCCGGGGCACCGTAGCCACTTTGACACCTCCGGATATTTTTAGAGTCTCCAAACCTGGAGAGACACCCTGAGGCTCATAAACCACACAGAGGGGAGACGTGACGTTACCTGCGGTCAGCCAATCAGATCACTGCCTCACATTTAAACCACAAAGCCGAAACAAGTTTACTTCAGTTTATCTGTGAATCCCCACAGCATACAATTATAATTAATTATAATTACAACAGGTTAAAAGATTATATTCCCACGGTGCTGCTGCTTCCTGTAATTCCACTGACTGCCTATTGGCGGCGCTGTGAACTGAAGCAAAACCCAGCAAAGTGAGAGAACAGCCTCCATGCTGGGGTTGACAGACGTTTTCTGAAGAAACTGAGGAGTTCAAGTGATGCAAACATGAGTGTGTTCTGTATGTGAAACAAGCTGCCCTTTGACCCCAAGAAAAACCTGGATCATGATCAGATACAGACGCTAGAGGTTTTATTCCAGCTGTGTTAAGCGTTTCTAAAGCACAGCTTTAAACATCAGCTGGAACACGCCCGCTGTGGGACGCAAACACAAAGATGGTCTTTAAGCACAGAACTGTGCACGCTCATCAATTCAGCGGGTGGAAAAAAGATTTTATTCAAACAAACTGTGATTTATGTCCTGTATTTAAATACCAACACAGAAGTCATTTCTGTTTTGAAACGTGGATCTGACACCTGCAGTTCTTCAAGCGTCCAGCAGAGGCGCCAGCAGTGAGTCAGTCCCTGAAAGCATGATTAATGATTAACTGAATTTATCAATGATTAAATAATGTAATGACTTAAAAACAAACGTGTAATGATCAAATCAAACAATAGGAAATCACTAATGTCGTCTACATGATGATGTCATAGTGATGTCATCACATTCTGGGTGTGGAAACTGGGCTTGCTGAACGTGTGTGAGGAAACACGAACGCAGTGCTTTGAGTTCAAATGCGTGACATCAGACCTGCTTCCTGTGTGTCCCGTTCAGAGAGCTACTATAAAAACACGAGACAGAAATACAAACTCGCCGTGAGTCTGAAAATATCTGCATGGCGCTCACATTTCTGTCAGCACGAGAGTAAAACAGCAGCTTGCATCTGAAGCGTGAGTATGGAGCCAAACTAAATTTAACAGCGAGTGCCGGCGTGATTCCCTCATCATCCTCTCAGAGCAGGCAGTCTACCGGGGCCATCATCACTTATTGGAGTCATGACTTCACTCCTGACTGCTTATGTTTATTCTTCACCAAACTGAATATAAAGGAGGTAGCCACCATGATGTCACCATGAAGCCGGGTGAAGCCAAACCCTACGGTAGCCCTAAATCCTCCCCTCTTCTTGGTCCTTTTGGACTCTGGTGGGGTCCTGAAGTTTTGGAAATGATGCTATGGTCTGAGCATGATCCACCACAACTCAAAGCTTCACAGCAGAAATCCATAAACCAACATCACAGTGGCTACAGCCATGTTTTATATACTGTCAATGAAGCTGGAGAAGTGGGGTTATAAGAAATGTAGACTACACTCACCCGACACGTAATTATAATGAGGCATAAACACATCTGTCCCCGATTCCAGCAGCAGAAGACCATACTTAGAACAATAAGTGTGGTCTTCTGCTGCTGGAGCCCATCTGCTTCAAAGTTCCACCAGATTAATTCACGTTCTGATGCTTCACTTTCATCTTTACCACATCTACATGCATAAATGCATTGATCTGCTGTCATGTGATTGGCTGATTCGATAATTGCTGAAGAAGTTTACGTAATAAAGAAGAGTTTATGTCTCATTGTTGTTCTGACTAATCAGTTTGAATAATATACAGTAAGGGTGAACACATGAAAGACAAGGAAAACTACATTTATTTGTCAGATCATTTACAAAACTGAACACAAAATATTATCCCAGAAAGACTTTAGCATGGTGCAGAAATGTCAGGAACAGAGTTCAGAAGCAAAGAAGAGAAACAGGAAATCAGCTCAAACAGCAGCCAGACGACGGCGACTTTATCACGGCTACGAGTCAGGACACCAAAGTAAAAGCATACCTGACAACTAACACCTGACGCACACAACCAGCAGTGAAATCTGAGGAGTTTAAACAGTCAGACATTTTAAAATCTTTTCTGATGGTACAATTTCACCATTTTCCAGGAAAACATCCAGGATGAACCTAGCTTAGCACAAAGACTAGATATGAGAAAAACTGATAGCTTAGTAGCATTTAAGCTAAGTGCTGCTTAAGCCATCGTTCTGTAGTTTTTAATCTCAGTAGTAGCTGCGTGTGGCTAACATGCTAATCTACGCAGAGCTTGGATAATCATGTTTAAACATCTAAACACCTGTCACAGAAAACAAAACAAAAAAAAACATTAATTTTCTAAACAAACTACGACAATGTATACAATGTAAATATGTCTGCTGTTAATAACTATCAAACTACTGAAAAACATTTAGCACGCTAGCTTTTTCTGGCTACACTGGCTAGCATATGTTAAGCTAGGCTAAGTTAGTTATCTAAACACCAGTTACAAAAAACTACAATAACACCGGTTACATCAGTACTACAAGCAACTACCACGGTGCTGTGAGCGATTAATAACTAAAAAAACATTTTGCTAGAGAAACAGGCTAGCTTTCTGGTGGCTAGCACGTCTACTTTAGACACAGCTAAGCTAAATTACGCTCGTTAGAAACTAGCAAGAAAACATGTTGGTTAAATTGTTTGTAGTTCTATAACCTAAACTAGATCAGTGACGGTGAGGACCACATAAACATCGTGTAAACCATCTTGTAAATGTTCAGGTGCTACTATGACTCCAGTGGTTATGCTCAGCTAGGTTGGACCCAGATGAAACTAAAATCCACCATAAACAAGAGTGGCTAAGAACACAGTCTGCAGCGGCTAATGGAAGAATTGGATTTGCGCACTCATGCTACAGCTCAGCGAGTGCCATTTACCTCTGAAGCTGCTACAGCGGCTACATCTACTCATTTCATGCAAAGTTGCTACTCCTCTAAACATAACATGCAGGAAGGCGATACCTACAGAGCTAACGTTCGTCCGGACTGTGCTAAGGATGGACCGATCCAGGATGTTGCCGATATCACAAAATACATTTTTCACTTTTATCTTTTCATTTTGTGAAGCGAGAACAAAAGGATCAGATCAATGCTTTTTTTAATCAGTAAATTTTCGGTTTTAGCTCTGCTGAGATGAGTTTCTGTGAAAACATTTTTTGAATATCAACATTTGTAAACGCCTTTCAGATGACGGTCAGAGACTTTCAGGAAACTGACATCAAGTACAAGTTACTGTGGCACATAAGGAACCCAGCAGATAAACTGACGATATTATGGTGACTGTCATCGCCATAATTCCAGCATAGACACGAGAACCATCAGAGGAGATTTGGTGGCCCAACAGGAAGCTCAGGTGTTTGAGAGGTTTCCAAACTAAATCCATATTCACACAAGAGATATAAGAACGTTTTTTTAAACTGTCCTGAATGTGTCTACAAATCCAGACGTGATTTCTGTGAGAGGATAAACAGTCGGTGTTGTGTTGCTGTACATTAATGCATCAGGAAACCAAAAATCAGTCCACCCCAAACTCTTCCTAACGCTACATTTGCAAACATCCGATGAAAGCTCGTTACTACCACATAATAAGCTGTAGGGAAAACAATGCCCTTTACAACTGAACAAGCAGAAACTGAGGTGAAGAAAAAGAACTAAGCACCGATAGAAAACAAAGGTACTAAGTCTGTACAGCGAAACATCTGCATGCAGCATCTGGGAAGATTTTAGTGCTTTTACTGACAAAATAATAAAATGTGTTACTGGGTGTGTGTTCACATACTAACGCACAGGTCTAAAAACATGTTACAGAAAAGGATTCAGTGCCAGGTGAAGTTTGGAAGTCTTGAATAAATCACATATTTTCAGACGGTTTTAACACAAGAACAAGAAACACAACACTAAAGGCAGTGAGAGATACCCAATCAAACCAGAATCAAGGCCAGGAAAGACCTAAACACTAGCAAGTCAAAACTAGCTGACTTAGGCCAAAATAATGAGATATTAAGTCAAACTCACAGATAAACATTAAATAATGTGCACATCAAAATTTGGCTTATGATCTTAATAATGTTGCCTTAGTTAGTGACAATATTGTTCCTATTTAATGTAGTGGACTTCCATACATTTAATATCAGTAAAGTAGTATTTTTTTTTTTACTTGTTTCTACATGAAAATTGTGTGTTTATTTTATTCGTGTCATTCCTAAATCTTCATCTTTTTTATATATTATATATATGTATATTGTTTCTTTTTTGGTTTGTTTACATTACAAAGAAAACTCCACAAAATAAGTGAAATGTGTAAAATGTGTTTTTCCTTTAGTAAGTCTCATTAAAATAGGCTACACGTCTGTCATGCAAAGGTCTAATGGCACATGCCACAAATTATTTTGAACAACACAATAAAAACCTGATCATACTTCTGAATTAATCACATTGATCAAACAAATAAATAAATAACTCTAATAAGCCTTTATTGATTTTAAAATCCTAGTTTGTTAGAGGCCTGCTGTGTCACGTTAATATCTTCAGTCACGTACACGTGTGATCACAGTTCAGCCTGTGTCATATGTTGTAAATAAACTGGAATGTCTGAGCTAGTCATTATTTTACTGCATCAGGAAAAGTGACTGATTCCACCCTGAACAGGATCACAGTCATTTGAAAAGCTTATTCCTATTTTCTATGATTATTTGGTCTCTCTTTAAATGTAAACACAAATTAGAATCTATTTAAAGTTTGAGACATGTCTTTGGGCAAAAGAAAAGAAGATAGGTGTTTTTGTACCTCAAATAATAAAGGTTTAAAGCTAAGAAAAAAAATGTGTTCATTCTGACCTGGAACCAAAAAAAATTGATCTGAGGCATCTTTGAAAGGTCTGACCAACCAAAACGCAGACGTGGACTTCTCTTTGGGGTTTGACATTTAATGCTGAATCTCTGCCGTCCCATTCAGACAGCTTTTTAAAAATATTCTACTGAGAAAAAAACAAAACAATACAAAAAAACCAAAACAAAACAGAAACCTTGTGCTGTGCCACAAGGCTCTATTCTCAGTCCTCTTCTGCTTAACTCCCACACCACACATTTTTCCTGTACCTGAACATAACCTGAAATATACATTGCTAAACTCTAAATAAAACTCTATGTGTTTATATCACAGTAGGCCCACTTTGAGTTTAGTCAAAGGTGTTCCACAAGGCTTGATATTTGGTCCTGTTCTATTATTATTTGTTAAGCAATATCTGCCTATTTTTTTAACAGTTGTCTTTTAAGAAAGTGACAGTAAGTTTAATTCTCACTTTTAAAAGGGATAAGAAGTTTAATTCAGTGCCTTTGGATTAAACTCCAGTGCCCTTGACTGATTGGGGCTTAACTAAAATCGGTTTTCATTTGATTACATTCTTGTCAAACATTTTTTTCTGCTGCATGCTCAAATCTTAGAAGTAACTCAGTGTCATCTACGTGCATACAATTTTAGAATTTTTTTAGTAACCGAAAACTTTAGTATTTAGCTTTCAGTTCATTACATTTTGATCAAACTCTACTGGATCTTCAACTTTTTATAAATAAAATAATGTGTCATCAGCATATATAAAAGCTGAACTTTGCAATTACTCTGCTTTTTATATTTGATCACATTTTCTACAGCATACACTGATCTGTCAGCTTTTTACAAATGCCAACCTTATTTCGGAGAACGAGAAAAGTGTCTGTCCTAAAATAATTAGGTAAAAATCAGCTGCTCTGCCCAACTGTGCAAACGTTTAACACAACTCTGGCACAATCTGAACCTAGAGTTGTGTTAAACGTT
>VUQK01006916.1:30558-46429 GCA_015106715.1 Bujurquina vittata | reverse complement strand
CATGAGGAGCATCATGCAGGCAGCTTTCTGGGGGTTTAAAGACTCTCGTAGGCGGCTTCTTTTGTTTTTGTGGGGTCTCGCTGGCCGGTCGCTGGGGGTTTGCGGGGTCTCACAGGGAGGTGGCACGCTGGGCTTTGCGGGGGCTCACAGGCGGCTCGCTGGGGGTTTGCGGGGCTCAGGCGGCGAGGGCCTTAAATGCCGCTTGCGGCTTTAATTTTGCTTGTTTTTGTCAAAATGCTTTCCTTTTTGATCGGTCCATCAATTTAACCTCTGATCCCATTGCTCCTCTCACAAATAGCAGTTTAAAATAGTGGTGGGACTCGATCAAAATTTTTAATTGAGTTAATTACAGTCTGTAATTAATTAATCGCAATTGATTGCAAACAAATTATTAACAAATAAACACTTTCAATTAAAAAAATTATTTTGCTACTAAAATCTTTGAATGAATGGGGTGTTTCCAGGGTCCTGTGGTGGGGTGAAAGCAGACTGGCATGATTCGTAGGGCAGACAGGTGGATGCTGGAGAGGCAGTGGCTGAGTATGCTGGCTTTGTGGCGAGGCATAGAAGTCTGTGATTCCAGTGTTGCTGCACAGTGGAAAGGAGCAAACTGACGAGCAGGGGAGATTAAGGTTACTGACAAGTGATACGAGTTACGCACGAAAGACAAGCTAGCTTTGTTACCACCATGGCGGTTGTTTGAAACTGCTGGCTAAGGCTAAACGTAGATTTGGTAAGAACATAATTCATGTTGGCAGTAATGACATCCGGTTACACCAATCAGAGGTCACTAAAATTAATATTGAATCGTGTGTAACTTTGCAAAGATAATGTTAAGGTCAATCGGACCAGCAGCAACATGTTTAGCCACATGTTCTCCTTGAATTGAACTGAGCGGTGTCCAAAAAGCAATGTGAGCTTTATTGACAATTGGGAAAGTTTCTGTGGAAAACCTGGTCTTCTTAGGAGAGACGGCATCCATTCCACTTTGAGTTGAGCAGCTCTCATTTCTACAAATCTCTCCGACTTTATTAACCCTCCTAAAACCTGACTGCCCAGGGTTGAGACCAGGAAGCAGAGTGTCAGTCTTACAAGCCTGTCTGCAGCTTCTCTCCCCCTGCCATCCCCCCAAAACCCCATCCCACAGAGCCGGTGCCTGCTTCCAGACCACCAAAGAACAAACCTAAAATTAGCAAAAAACTATTTAAGCATAAAAATTCCAAAACAAACAATATAGCGTCCTCCAGTTCACCAAAGAATAAAACAATTAAAGCTGGATTATTAAACATTAGGTCTCTCTCTTTCAAGTCCCTGATAGTGAATGATTTAATAATTGATCAACATATTGATTTATTGTGCCTTACAGAAACCTGGTTACAGCAGGATGAACATGTTAGTTTAAATGAATCAACACCCTCGAGTCACACTAACTGTCAGAATGCTCGAAGCACAGGTCGAGGAGGAGGAGTAGCCGCAATCTTCCATTCAAGCTTAGTAATTAATCAAAGACCCAGACAGAGTTTTAATTCTTTTGAAAGACTGACTCTTAGCCTTGTCCACCCTAATTGGGAACTTCAACAACCTGTTTTATTTGTTATTATCTATCATCCACCTGGTCCTTCCTCAGTTTTTGTCTGATTTCTCAGTATTTTTTTTTAAATCTGATTTAGTGCTCAGTTCAGATAAAATAATTATAGTGGGCGATTTTAACATTCATGTAGATACTGATGATGCCTTAACACTGCATTTAATCTGTTATTAGATTCAATTGGCTTCTCTCAAAATGTAAAGGAGTCCACCCACCACTTTAATCATAATCTGGATCTTATCCTGGCATAGAAGCTGAAGATTTAACAGTATTCCCTGAAAGCCCCCTCCTGTCTGATCATTTCTTAGTAACATTTACTTTAATGGATTACACAGCAGTGGGAAATAAGTTTTATTACAGTAGAAGTCTTTCTGAAAGTGCTGTTATTACGTTTAAGGATATAATTCCTTCATTATTATGCTCTTCAGTGCCATGTGCCAACACAGTGCAGAGCAGCTGCTTAAACTCTGCTCCCAGTGAGGTAGATTACCTTGTCAATAGTTTTACTTCCTCACTGCGTATGACTTTGGATACTGTGGCTCCTCTGAAAAGGAACGCCTCAAATCAGAAGTGTCTGACTCCGTGGTATAGTTCACAAACGCACAGCTTAAAGCAGATAACCCGTAAGCTGGAGAGGGAATGGCGTCTCAAAAACTTAGAACAGGAATACTCGCATCCAGGCCTTGAGAGCCAGTGTCCTGCAGGTTTTAGATGTGTCCCTGATTCAACACCCCTGAATCAGATGGTTGAATTACCTTCTCAGTATGTAGTCAAGTTCTCCAGAGTCCTGCTAATGACTAATGACTATATTTGACTCAAGTGTGTTGAAGCAGAGACGCATCTAAAACCTGCAGGACACTGGCTCTCAAGGCCTGGATGTCAGTATCCCTGACTTAGAAGATGCTAATTTATCCTGGAAAAAAAAAAAGAGTTTGTTGCTCTATAAAAAAAAGGCCTCCGTAAAGCCAGGACATTTTACTATTCATCACTGATTGAAGAAAATAAGAACAACCCCAGGTTTCTTTTCAGCACTTTAGCCAGGCTGAGAAAGAGTCAGAGCTCTGTAGAGCCGAGTATTCCTTTCATTTTAACTAGTAATGACCTCATGAATTTCTTCACAAATAAAATTTTAACCATTAGAGAAAAAATATTCATAAACATCTCAAAGACATATCTTCATGTTCAGCTGCTCGCAGCACTACTGGTATTTGTTTAGACTCTCTCGCTCCAGTTGTCTTTTGGAGTTAACTTCAATAGTTTTTTTTTCCTCCAAACCATCAAGCTGTCTATTACACCCCATTCCATATCTTTTAGACCTCATTCCTACCAGACTGCTCAAAGAAGTTTTAACATTAATTCATGCTTCATTCTTAAATATGATCAATTTGTATTTATTAGTTGGCTATGTACCACAGACCTTCAAGGTGGCTGTAATTACACTACTTAAAAAGCTATCACTTGACCCACCTGTCTTAGCATACTATAGGCCAATCTCCAACCTTCTGTTTCTCTCCAGAATTCTTGAAAGAGTAGTTGTTAAACAGCTAACTGATCATCTGTAGAGGAATGGTTTATTTGATGAATTCTGAAACTGGAATGAAACTCGTCACAGTACAGAAACACCATTAGTAAAGATTACTAATGATCTTCTCAGGGCCTCTGACAGTGGATTCATCACTGTGCTTGTCCTGTTAGACCTCAGTGCAGCTTTTGATACTGTTGACCATAACATTTTATTACAGAGATTAGATCGTACCTTCGGTATGAAAGGTACTGCACTGCAGGGGTTTGAATCAGATTTATCTAATAGACTCCGATCTGTTTGTGTAAATGGGGAGTCTTCTTCACACCAAGGTTAATAATGGTGTTCCACAGGGTTCTGTGCTAGGACCAATTTTATTTACATTATACATCCTTCCCTTAGGCAGTAATATTAGAAAAAAAGAAAATGGTGTCTAACCAGATACTTACTCTGGATTGCATTACCTTGGCCTCCAATAACACTGAGAAATCTTGAAGTCATTATTGACCAAGATATGTCCTTCAATGCACATATTGCACATACTTTCTCTGCAGTATTGTTGGGTCTTTACCTTACAATACAAAGCGTCTTGAGGCGACCGTTTGTTGTGAATTGGTGCTATGTAAATAAAATTGAATTGAATTGAATATATACTCAAGTTTGTGACTGTAATATCAGCAGCATTGCCCAGCAAGGAAAAGTCTGATCACCCTCTTCTTGACCTCAAAGTGCCCTGTGATCTCTTTTTATTTCAAGCAGCAGCTGATGCCTCATTCTTTAACCTCTGCCACACACAATGAACACATCCTCATTTCTAAGCTACTCTAATCTCTTATAACCCTGAAATTTGACAGGCATAGACAGAGCATACACAGACTGGAAAGAGCAAGTTTGAGTTAACTGGAGATTAGCTACATTGTTTAACAGAGTGGACTTGAACCCAGATGTCTCTCCCCCTGCTAATCCCATCCTTTGTATTCCTGATCTGGACGCTGAGAAAAAGGAGAACAGTTCATTCCTCTCTCGTTCTCTCCGTCTGTACTGGCCAGAGTTGTGACAATTCAATCTGTTCTGTGTCTTCCTGCATGAATTATGGATGAACCTTCCAACCTCTCAATGTGGTGGGGATTTAGGCTTAATAACCCTTCCTGTTCATGTCACTCTCTTGGTGTGGATTTGAAAGAGGTTGTGGGGAAAAAAAATATCAAGGTAATTTGGAGAGCATCAAAGCGGAGGAAATAGGGTATTATTATCCTCTAATGGCACACCACTGATTGACTCTTCCTTGCTGAAAGCCATTAACAGGGCTCATTCAGAAAGGACTGGGCCATGACTTCCTTGATAAGCAATTACTGATGCATCATTCTTTTCCAAGAAACTGAGCCATGAAATTCCGACCTACAGGTCAAATAAACAGAAGATTTTTTTTTCTCATTGGAGCAACAACAAAGAAAAGCCTCATTTACAAAATGCCACTACTCTGTTCTAAATTACTTTCAAAATACAGTACATGTACTTTAATTTACTGTTCTTCAGTAATACAGTGGTAAATGTTATTAAAATTAAAACTTATTAAAGTTATTATTATTGTTATTGTTATTATTATTGTTGTTATTATTGTTGTTGTTTTTGTTGTTATTATTCATATTAGCATTATTATTATGACAGTAATAAAAGAAGTAAGTTAGAAGAAACTGTTGGCGTAGGTTACACTAGTTACACATGAAATTGCTCTTTCACATTGACAAATGTACTTGCCAGACATTTACAGAAGCCAAAGAAGCTGCAGTGAAAGTGCTAAAGAACAAATGTGTAGTTCCTCAATTGGCCACTTGAGGCTGACTTTGAAAGTTTTTCCGTTGCTATGAACTCACGTGTTAAAATAACCAACTTTGGAGGAGAAATTGATTTTTATATCCAGGCAAAAGGTTGGCAAAAGGTTGCCGACTGGTCTCTAGTCCTGTAATTGAGGCCTCAGCTGGAGAGCATTAACTGGTAGCTTAGTGATCCCTCCCTTTGATTAAAAATAAATCAATAAAAGATTTATTCAAGAAACAGTACGGCAACAGCAAGTATTTATTCAGTTTGTTTCTTCTGCATGAAAGACTACATTTACAGCATATAAAGTGAAGTCTTACTCAGCTCCACCACTCTTGGGTGACATATAAGCCTTAAGCCCCATTTGAAGTAGGTTAACCTCTAGCGGGAGCTTGTGGTAGCTGATGATTTAACTCATTGATCTGTATGGGATATTCATTCTTGCCAAAATTACAGGATTTGGTCTGTGATAGAATTTCCACAGGAAAGTTGTATAATCTTTCATGCTCGTCATTTCTAATTTGATTGAGTAGTGAATCTCATCAACCATGAAGGGGAGCACTATTAGGCACTAGAGGAAGATGAAAGTGAATGCCTTCTCTCTGTTTCTTCCGTTTTCATACTGGCTTCCCAATAGGCTTATATTTTAGTGTTAATATGTTTTTTTTCGTGTCATATTGGAAAAATAAAATCAACGTCATATATTTTTTAACAAAAGCCAAATCTGACACACAGCTGGCAGAATGAAGGAGGAAAGAAAATCTTTTTTTTACCAAGAAAAAACAGCCCTTAGAGATTGTTTTTTGTTTAAAAAAAAAACTCACCTTCCTCTGGAGGGGATCTGAATTATAGCAGGACCAGAGAACAGGAACACATTAAGTAAATTGGGCTGCTGTTGTTACCGAGAGGGAGTGAAAAATATACAAACATAATCACAAACCAAGGAAGGTAATATTAAAATCACCCCACCATCTGTTAAAATTATAAATCCTGTCTTTTGAGTAGTCATGGGCAGTAAGATCAATCGATAGCACCTGGTGGTAACTCCATTATCAAAACCCATACAGGTATATGACGCACATTTTGTCTTTTGATATTTATTGAGTATAAAAACGGAACATAAGAGATGGGAAAAAAATAACTTAAAATTACATCACAGCATAACAGGGCTTGGCTGTATGTGCTTTTATTTCTAAGCCATGCACATTGTATCCTTCAGTTTAAATTTTTTTTGGTTCACACATCCTATTAGGTTAATGTATCTTTGAAATTATGGGATTCAGGGGGATGAGTGTTTGACCTTGTGTCCCACACATTTAAGCATTTTGCATTAATGTCGTGCCTGTACTATTTCTTTGTTTTATTCTGTTTAATTAGAGCGTGAAAAGGCCCCTTTCATAACCCACAAAAGAAATTAATAGGTGGTTACTTTTGGTAGAGTCAGACCACAAATATAAAACACACGAGTCCACACTGTTTACAAAACAAGCCCTCACAGACATTTTTCTATTGTGTGCATGCACGTGTGTTAGGTCATTAATACAGCTATTGAACCACATTGCTTCGAATGATGAATGCTGCCTCTTGTGCCATGTACGTACTGCTTTTGTGTCTGTCTCTGGAATTGACAGAGGTGTTTTTACTCGAGCCCAACCGGGATTAGATGAGCGTTACTGCTGGCGCTGTTCTCCAGGAGACAAAAACAGATAAATGTGTGCAATTATTTCTGCTTCAGCAGCTTTAGCTAAAGTACCATCTCACCTTTCTGTAAGTGAGAAACTTAAATTCTACCTGGGGAAAATTAAAGATGATCCGTCTTCTCTCTCCCTTGCTTTCTCTCCCTGGCTTGTAAAATATAACAACTGCAATGTACACTATCTGTGGGGATTTGATAAGGTTGTTGAATGACACAAGTGATTCGAAAACTGCTTTTTCAGGTAATGAGTCATCTGCTTTACTACTGCACTGTCTCCAGTATGCATCCTATTGTCAGCTGTGTACAATGTCTGTAGGCAAGCCAGTCTCACATTAAAATGTGTAATAGCTACATTAGGTGACAGGGTAAAATGTATTAGCTTCATAATTGTCATATCCCTCAATTTTTATTTATTTAATGTCATTGGACTACATCAGCTCTTTTTGTGACTGTAAAGATTAAGTTGCTTTATAGATAGAAAAAGCCACAAACCTGACCTTGGGAGTTGATTGTGTGGCATCACTCAAATCACAACAGTCTGGGACTGCATACCACGAGCAAGACTGTAAATTCCCTACACACCATGCATGAATTTAATCCTTACATGTAAAAGGCCCTGCAATAGACTTGGTAGATAGGCTCCAGCCCTCTCCTCTATAATAGCGCCATTTGTTCAACCGTGAATTGGACAAGTGGTCATGAAAATGCTTCAAATGTATAATGAATAATAGTTCTAATGTAGAACTAGCTCATCCTAGCTGTCATAGGGCAAAAGGCATTGTACACCATATACAGGTTGTCAGCCTGTCACATGGCTAACACAAAGACACAGACAACCATTCTCACTCACATTCACATCTATGGACAATTTAGAATCTCCAATTAACCTAACCCCAGTAACTGCATGTCTTTGGACTGTGAGGGTAAACCGGAGTACCTGGATAAAACCCATGCGAACACGAGAACATGCAAACTCCACGCAGAAAGGCCCGGGCCAAGGTGGATTTGAACCCAGACCTTCGAGCTGTGAGGTGTTATGATCCAGGCCAGGCACGTAACGTGTGCTGCCCATCAGTAATATTTAAGACCTAAATAGAAACCAAAAGGAAACATCAAATAAACAGTTGTAAAAACCAAATTCCTTAAGTGCAATTACAGTACGTTCTTACCTGCATCATCATGTCATGCCATGACTAAGCAGTGATTTTTCTGTTACTGTTTCTTTCATATCTTTTCCCAGGTGTTCAAGAGTACTGTAAACTGACATGTAAACACATGCAGGAAGCTATCCTTCCAACCTCACTGAAATGTAAAAGGTAAAAGTAAAAGGATGTACAAGTACAAAATTATTCTGTATGTATACATATGACCCTGTGTGGATTAGAGGAAATCCATTATTAATTCAAACTTGTGCACCCAATTTTTTTGTTTGTTTGATTGTTTGTTTGTTTTTCTTTTTGAAGTTATTAAAGATGTCTGCTGTACACCCTGGAACAAGAACAGTTTAAAGCCCCAAATTATCATGACATTCATGCCCATGATGTGTGTATGCAAATATACAGCCCCCGAATCAGAAGGATCTCCCACCTAATATTTACTTGGGAAAAAAATGATGTATTTCTTCCACGTGCACACTACTTAATGAATGCCATCGATGCTATTGTAAATATTACCGTATGTTGTAAGCACATTCAAGGCAAAGAAAAAAGATTGCATTTAATCACTAATATTACCTATACGGCTAGAACAAAATTCCCAGAGTAAAACTCCCTTGCTGCCTTTGCTTTTTTTTTCTATCAGTGATAAAGAGGCTGGAGGAATACTCCATACACAATTTATGAAACTGCCCTTTCTTAATGCCTTGAAAGGTCAAGAAGTGGTAATTCACTAGAGAAATTACCGTTGCACACGGTGAGACTAGCGAAATAATATCAGGCATGACTGGTATGCTGAGCGGAAGAGTAGAACTGAAGCAGAATTGTTTTATGGTTCCACTTTACTATTCCCATCTGATGCTTTCTATATAATTGCTCAGCTTCTCCAGCTAAATCTGCATAGTGCAGCAATCTATCATGTGGGCAAGCTTAGAAGACGTTAGGGAGGAGGATGACTCCACAGAGGAAGCCATAAAACCTATACATGCTTTAAATACACTGCTTCATGTGAAACTATCTGTCCTTTATACCTGAGCAAGAGGGGAAGGGACAAACTCACCCACATGATCTCAAAGTGAGAGAAATGTAAAGGCTATTGAATAAGTAAATGTTTGACAGAAATGTAAAAACATATTTGAATTTTTACATAATTTAACAGACCACTTACTTCATTGGAAAACCTGTAATGTTTGACAAAGTCTGTAATCATTTGCAAATCACATTTTCAAAAAGGTTTTGATGTGTAAAATGTAAAGAAAAACAGAATACAAATAATTTGAAGAATATTTTAACACTTTTAATTGAAAATAGTAAAAAAAAGACATCAGACTGACTGCATCACCCCTGCAGTCAAAGAGTATTGCTAAGGCTGATAGCAGCAGCTTTGAAAGCCAAATGTTTTCCCACTCTGGCTTAATATGAGGCAGGCCAGTTTAGCACTTGGCACCAGGCAGCTGGAATACATGCAGAATGTAGTGAGGCATTGTCTTGCTGCAATAAGCAAGGCATTTCCTTAAAGGTACTTTTTGTGAAAACGTTCTGCAACTAGAATGTTCTGGTGTTGTTGTCCACCCAAACCTGCATTACATTTTTCTATGTGTATTGCTTTTTTTCTTTCTACTTTGGCTTGCTATATTTCAAGATGGCTTTAAATTTAATGTTTCTGTGTTCAAGTTACTTGAAAACATCATCATCTGTGCTGTTTTAGCTACCCAAGTTCCTAAGTTTGTTAACACGGTCTTGGACGATGTTGGAACTTAAAACTCCCAAGATGCAATTAATGGGTAAAATTGGAGTTCTGCAGTGTGAGAGCTGTTGATTTTCAGATGTAATGCCCCGCTGATCCTCTACACTGCCTTGTGGTTCAAAGTGGTATTAAACGAGCACAGCCCTGCCCTTTTGAACTTTACGAAACATTAAAGTTCAGACAGTTTTAATCAATCGTTTGAAGATTTAATCCTATTTTTACTAGGGCCTTCACACATGTGCAAGTTATGTGACCCAATATAACAACCAATGCGCTCATAGATGCCAGCTTTTGAACCTAAAAGAAGAATTTTGATTGGTTAGACCACGGAACAGAGATGACAGCCGAATCAGTGAATCTATGTGTTTTTGTTTTGTTTTGTTTCTGCATTGTCAAGTTTTAACTTGTATTTGTGGATTTACTGCCACTGATTTTCAAAGGTGCTTTTTGAAACCCTTGCTGTGATTTCCTCTACAGAATCATGCCTGTGTTTAATCTGTCTGGGGTCCCAAAGATTGCAGCCATTCAATATCACGTTTCAGCCTCATGTTTTGTGTATAGTGATTTCCCCAGATTTTCTTAATCTTAATGAAACCCCTGCAAGCCTGCTGTACCAGGGAAGAGGATCGCACATCTTAAGCTGTTGCCCAAAAGCCTAGGGAGAGGAGTGTTATCTTTGGTGCCACGACCAGGTGCTAAGCATTATTGCAGAGGCTATCAGCACAGAGATCTCTTTCAGCAAGCAGCATAGCACTCTATTACTTTTGTCAAAGCTGGAGAGAACCCACAACAGCACACAAACCCTACAGAGGGACATGTGGCAAATGCCTGAGACTGGCAGCTGAAGGTCGACCCGGGGACACCGTAGCTGAGAATATCCTCTTGCCGGACATGGTTCTAGTGTTAGAGTCATCGAGGCAGGTGTTCCTGATGGATTTGAGCAGACCCTGGGAAAACCAGAGGGGAGATGCATTTGAGAGGAAGGAGGCTAAGTACAGGGATCTCACAGAAGTTAATACTGAAGCAGAGGACCATTACCCCATCGAGGCTAGCTCTCGAGGTTCTTCCAACCAGTCACTCTGGTCCCTTAAGTTGCAGTGGATC
This sequence comes from Bujurquina vittata, assembly GCA_015106715.1. NCBI lineage: Eukaryota > Metazoa > Chordata > Actinopteri > Cichliformes > Cichlidae > Bujurquina > Bujurquina vittata. Next base: position 35,800 of record VUQK01006916.1, on the reverse strand, counting down.
AAGGGACTGTACAGCAAGAGAGCCATCAGGCACATCACTGATACAGCTGAAAAGGCATCAAGATGGCTGTGGATCAAAAGGGACAATACAAGCTACCTAGATACATAATAGAGACTGATCATCCTTGGCTGGATCACTTGTTTGAGGGTATATGATGCTGAAAGACCTGATAATCCTGGTTACATCACCAATGATGTGTTTAGGTTGCACTGGAGGGTGTTTGTTAAAACCAATGACAGATACTGAATGTCACTGAATATGATCAAGTGAGTGTGGAAAACTTCTAATCTTTACCTCTAACAATCCTCTGGAAATCTCTTACCCTCAAGATTTCAAAGAAAATCTTTGTTTTTGTATAAATTTCAATTAAATAATGTTGCTTAAATGGCTTTAAAATCAATATATATTGATTTCACTGACATTAGACATTCATTTTTAAAGGTTACACATGTTGCATATGTGATATTATAATCAATCTTTTTCTAGTTAAACAATCAATTTCTTTTGCCAGAGGATTGTCAGGAGTTATTGTGGGGAATGAATTAGGTCACCATACAAAAGCAGGTTGATGGAAATTGCAATAAGTCTCCTACAATATTACATTATGCCGTAACTCTTAGATTACACAATGAATTCCACAAAAACTAATTTGTTACTTAAATTGATTCATTTAGGCACTAAAATTCTTCCAGCTGGACTTTTTGTTTTATTAAAACATTATCACATTTGTTTGGTAGTGTGTGGTAGCCAAATTAAACATTTTCCATGCAGGGATCCTTCTGTGTTGACAGTAATGGAGTCTGCTCTCTTTGTGTTAAAATAATTATCCATTATGTGTGTACCCTCAGACTCGCAGTGTAACTACCAGACAAAAAACATTAAGTTGTTACACTCCTAAAGCTGCTCCTGGACACATGCCCTCCATATTCTCTGGTCCCTCATCACTTACATCCTTTGCATCACATTAACTCTGTGTTTGTTTATATACCCTTATTTATAGCTTTGGCTGCAGTTCTTCTAACTTCTTATCACAGGTGCTGCCAGGCAGTCATATATCTATCTTTCCCCATAACTTCTGTTCAATGCCAGCTGTGGGATCAGAGGATAGCTCATCAACTGAAGCTTCTGTCATTCCCATTCGCACACTTCTGTTGCCTGTAGTCGCTTTTTTTGGTGCTCTCCAATGTGTCACTTCTGATCTCCAAGCCAATCATGAAGTACTTTTTTTCTCCATGGAATGCAGTCCTATATTTATGAATTTCCATATTAATGTATTCCAGTATTATCACCCTTAGTTTTTGTTCGTTTGCTTTTCGCAGATTGTTTTATTGTCAGTCACCTTTTTTCTTGTTTTTGTACCACATTTTTTATGCTGTCTTTCATGTCTATGACAAAAAATAACATTATTGAATGTCCAGTATGTTTTTCCCCAATTGATACAGTATGTATAACCTTTTTATTCAAAAGCATTATTTCCTTGGAGTTAGTAGGGCAAGCAGCTTTACTATGATGCTCTTGCTCCTACCTCCTGCTGCCAGTTATTCTCACATTTACAAAATGCGTAAAATGAGACAAACTCCAGTCAGTTGGTGTACCCAACTCTTATTTCCCTCTCTGCATGCATGCATGTACCTACCATTTCTCTGTCTTAGAAATAATCTTTTCTTGTTTTCACACTTCCACCTTTGTCATCTACAGCAAAATGCAGTTTGTTCTTGAAGACAGCGGAGAGCCATCTTAGTGGTGGGGAAGGTAATGGGAGAAAAAGAGAAATGAAAAGTATGAAGAAACTTAGACAAGGCAGCAGCAGAATCCAGTAATATAGTCCTCTTTAACACTATGTTTTCTGATCTAGATTTACCCACTGAGGAGATGGCAATATCACTTATGCTAGCGGGTGTATGACTTAACTAACCTGCTTTCTGGTGTCATGACTGATCATCGAATATAAAGTATGCATTGTTTTTGTCTCCGGTGAATCTCAGATGGAAGAAGCGACATGAATTAAACCTTCGCAGGCATCAAATTAGAATCTGAATTTTCAGATAAAGTGCTAAAACCTTCTTAGAGAGTGACAGGGGGAATCTGTCTTGTATAAACCTCTGACATTTAGGGTCACGTATCAGGGCTGCTTGTAGCCTACTGCACTCCCCTCCAACAGTATTGGAACAGTGAGGCCAGTTCCTTCATTGTTGCTGTAAACTGAGAGCATTTGGATTTGACATTTAAAAAAAAATCAATATGAGACAAAACAACATCTCAACTTGTATTTCCAGATATTTACATTTGGCTCTGATACACAGTTTAGAAGTTAGCACCTTTCTCTGAACCCACCTATTATTCGTGTGAGCAAAAGTATTGGAACAGATACCTTTTTATTTAATATTTTATTGTAAGGCAGGGATACTCGCATCCAGGCCTCGAGAACTGGTGTCCTGCGGGTTTTAGATGTGTCTCTGCTTCAACACTCCTCAGTCAAATATAGATGTCAGCAGGACTCTGGAGAACTTGACTGCATACTGAGGGGGTAATTCAACCATTTGATTCAGGTGTGTTGTATCAGGTACACATCTAAAACCTGCAGGACACCGGCTCTCAAGGCCTGGATACAAGTATCCAGACTCCAGAATCCAAACTGGAAGCTCATTCAACACCATAATGCACATCTAATTCAATGAAGGAGAGAAATGAAATGAAGCTTAGGCATATGTTCAATAAGGAAGATCTGTTTTCACTCCTCTCTCTGCTTTCCTGGCTATTTTGCAGATAGTTTATTCTTCATATCCCTTCTGCTTTTCCATGCTCTCAAACTCAAAGCTGACATCATTGCTCTAGTCCAATCGTCTTTCTGCCCGCGTTCTTCAAGTCGATCAGTCTCCACATTGCATGCTTTAAATATCACTGATTACCTGTCATTCTTCCTTGCAGACCCATTTGTGCAACCTACCTCGTCCCCATCTCCACCTCACCCAGATCAGTCAGTGCACCATCCAAGCCTCCATCTTTATCTTCACCAGCACCACCAGTGTCTAGACTGCGAGGGGTCCTGCCCTAATTCCTATCGTCGCTGGGATTCTGCTTCAATGGGCCATCGGAGTCTAACCACCAAATAGATTAATGGAATTCTGTATATCAATAAATAATGTTCTTTATTGAATAACAGTCACACAGTGCCAGGTTTTCTCTTAGTGACCTACAGACAGTCAGAAAAGATGCAAATGAGGGAAAATCTCTGGTGGATTTTTAAAGAATTTACAAACATTTTTTGACCAAAACAGTAATGATCTATTGTTTCATTAGAAGTGTTAGATTAGCCCAGGGAGAGATTGAGAGCATCACAGCACATCCCACCAGCACAAAGGCTGCTACAACAGGGACTTCATGGAAGACAGTAAAAAACAACATTCTGACTCATCTGCTGGAGTTACAGCAGGTTATACATTTGAGTACATGATTTATTTATTTATTTACAATGTATTTATTTATTTTTTACAAGCAGGGAACCATATGTCTGTGCTTTATTGTCTTGCTCTGAGCTCATAGAAGAACACCTCCACACACTCCAACTTGCAGCAGTCTGTTTTGGACCTCTTTGTGTTTGCACTGATCATGTAAGAGAGTGGGCAGCGGGACACCAGAGGAGGGACTAGGTTGTTTTTTTTTTGTTTGTTTTGTGTGTGTGTTTTCTCAATTGGTGGACAAGATACCCTGTATGGGTGGGCTGAAATAACTGTTCTCCCCTGCTCATAGCTAATAGTTCATAGGTGAAACCAGCCTTGTGTGGTATTCTCTTTTCTTATTGGAGTCCATGTTGTCATCACCCCAATATCTAAAGAGCTCCCCACGGGAAGCAATTTAAGAACTTATTTGAAGTATATCCACTGTATGGAAAGTTATCTGCAAGTGTCCAGATTGGACACTAAAGAAGTGTTCAAGAACTCATAAATGTAATCACAGCATTTCTTGTTATTATTGTTGTTATTGTCATTTTTGCAACTGTTGATATGAGGGTGCAATCAGGTACAAACCTTAGTAAATGTCAGCAGTGACCAAACCTTGTGGAACACTATTCTTTGGACAGGTTAAACAGAGAGAGTTGCCTCAGTTACAGGATTATGTTTGGCAGAGACAAAAGTGTCGAACCTCAGGAGCTTCACTGCGCCAGGGACTGGGCAGCTTGCAGACCATTGACTCAACCATTATTTCTCCATCATACTGTATCAAAGAGTACATGAAGATAATGGGAGGCCATCTGTCCAAAAGCTGAATTTTGTTAAGAAATGGACCTCTCAACAGGATAATTCTGAACACACCACCAAACCGACCAACAGTTTTATTTATTTACCTTTTGTGGAATTGTAAGTGGACAGTATTTCTATAGCGCTTTTCTAGTTACATGAAGCTCTGAGTGCTATATGCCACGATCATCCATTCACACTTCCCTGCTCGCTCTCCATTTCTCTCTCTCTCTCTCTCTCACACACACACACACGCACACACACACACAGATTATACAACAGTGCAAAACATGTATGAGAATTTCTCTCTCTCGAGGTGTGAAATACTACTTTTTTCAACTTACTTTCTTACAGCAGAAAATATGTACAAGCCATAAACGGTATTGAAAATATAGTTCCCACCTGACTCACAGTGTGCAAACAAGGATATGAATTAAGAATAAAACAGAAATATATAAAATATGGGTAACAAAAAAAAAATTCAAGGCTGTGCAATAAGTAACAAAGCTACTTTATAACATTTGAATGTTGCCTGAAGTAACCGTTATTTATTGTATGATTTGAACTGAAGTATCTGCTTCATACTGTACCTCACAGTAATGCATGGGCTGTGAAATAAGAGCATCGGTGCAACCATCACACAGATGCTTCTTTTACTGTTGTCTCTTGGACCTTTTCACTGAAACAGCCTCACAATTACACTGAGAGCTTTTCCTGCTTTTTACTCTATAATACAGGCATGGCTGAAAGTGATGCTCCCATTATGGGGGTTTGAGTTTCACCTTTGACAATAGAGGACCTTGAGTTTGATGTGAATGACTTCATCTTCCTCCATTAGGAACAAAAGTGAGAGTGCCTGCATTCAACAACATGGTTCTTCACTGACGTTTTGCAGCTCTGTCTCTCTGTGCTGTGAATCCTCATGATGCACTTCAGCCACGCATCCCCATTTTCCAAATTATAACCATGGGGGGGGGGGGGGGCGCAATTTAAATTTGTACCCT
>VUQK01006916.1:1517-18612 GCA_015106715.1 Bujurquina vittata | reverse complement strand
GGGTAAATAAAAAAAATAAAAAAATTTTAAAATTTCCCCCCCAAAAATTTAAAAAGTTAATCCTTTTTCCCCCCCCAAACCCAAAAAAAAAAAATCTGTTTTTTTTTGGGGGGGGGGGGCATCCACAGAGCCCAAAACCTTTTTTGGACCAGGCTGTGAATATGATTTTAATGCTGTAAATTTGGCTAATTTAACATGAGAGTCCTATACTGTATGAAGGGCATGGGGATAGATTCTTTTTAAGCTCCAGAAGGCATCCCTTATGCTAAGTACCTGTAAGCCATTTTAACATCTCTCACTTTACAAACACCTGAACATGGAGCCAAGAGGAAGCAAAGGGTGGCCATGGCAACCACAGATTAAAGCGTGACTATCCCTCAGTCCATCTCCACAACGAATGACGAAGCAACAAATATTTATCGATGGCAGCTTGCTGACACAGACACATTCTGACCTCTGATTGGGGGCAAACTCACACTAGGCTGTCCTTACCGTGCCGGACCATGTTTGACCTCCAATTTCCAGGTTGTTTGACTAGTGCGATCAAGTACAGTTAAGCACAGCAGGCTGCTGGCCCACTTGTAAAGGCGGGCACGGGTATGGATCATTTGGATTCGGGCACACCACATATGTCATCACTATGCCAGTGCGGCTCTCCAATGCTTCCTCAAAGACAGCTGCTTCAGTCTGTCCTCTCATGTATTTGTTAATTACTTAAGATTTCCACAATGTGTCACTGCTTCCCTAATTAAGCCACAAATCGCAGAAAATCAAGAGCTAGTTTGTGCATGAAAGAGGGGTTGAGATGCTGAGACAAACTGAAGCATAGCAGGCCCAGATGCTCAGATCGTTAACTGCAGTGTTAACTCGGGCCAGCTGGGCAGTGGGGGACAATCATGCTTGTTGTGCTATTGTGAGTGCACCCTTGAACTGTATTTTCGTGACAATGCTATCAAAAATTAAGATAAATAAATAAGGTATTACATTTGAGTCCTCATGGAGTAAGTCTACAAACCAGTTATCCTTGCATCAGCTAATGATGACAGTGAGTGACAAAAAAATCAGTACTTGGCTTTACAGAAATTTGCCATGAACCTCCCCGCAACCCTCTAAAATAAAAGATTAAAAAAAGTCACCCAATTATGGTAGTTTTAAAATCTATTTTTATCCCTGTTGAAAAAGCTGAGCTGGTTTCTAATGAGATTAGACATTCCACTCACAGCCTGCTTTGTGCCAATAGAAGAAATCAGTCACTGAATCGAACCAAAGCTTAATCGTGAACTTGTCCATTTGATTAATAACATGTAGGATTTCTTACATACCAAAACCGATTTCAGTGGCTTCAGTGTAAAGCTCAAGCATGCTGACATCAGCACAGTAATATACAGAAGATACAAAATGAATGGCACATTTCAGAATGTTCCTGTTTAAAATTAAAATATATTAATAATCCAGGTCCTTGAGAAAAGGGTTCAATTCATTTTAACAGTACAGCACATTATCATGGACCCCCAGGGTGACCTTAATTCCACAGTCATTCCCATTTGCAATTCAGAGATAAAATTCCATGCCTTTTCACAGAGAAGATACAGAATGACCTTCATTACTCAGCAAACCTATTTAGAAACCACAAAATAACCTCTTTTCTACAGCAAAACCCATCTGAGTTCTACTGATAGAACTTACGTCTTTTAAAACAGTACGAGGCACAGCTCTGGACAGACAGGACGACCTTCACTTCACATTAAAACTCTACAGCCCGGCAGAAAGAAATCTGGTACATAACTAACACATCTGAAGAAAAAAAAAAAGACCAAAAGTCACTTCAGTGCGGGGGTGCAACAGCCAGTTCCCGTTCCCAGGGCATTAAAATAGAAAATGCTGGTTTGTCAAAGTCGCTGACAGATATGCACAAGGTGTCCTTTAGGGTTTGTTTAAGACCCCTTTTAAATGTTCTGAGCACTCATAAGCATATCGATCAATGTTGTTGGAGCAGAATATTTTAAACCTAACAACAATCTTTTACTAAGCCTAACTCCAATAGTTCTCATAGCCTAACCTAACTACAGTTTATTGTTCCTACATCTAACTAAGCTCCTGGCTTAGAACCCTCCAGCCTCCATCCTTCTTTGGACTTTGTCACGCCTTCAAACAGCCTAAAAATTTAACACAATGCAGAAGTGCTGAAAACTGGAGCTTCTCCAATAATCACTTTTGGCAGTATCCAAATGATATTCAGTATTAAAAAAATCTATTTAGCTTTCAAGTGCAAAAAATGAGACTAGTGTGGAAGTGCATTCTTTTTAATGGCTACCAAGGGGAGATGCCTGCGTAATGACTTACAGCTGTATGGAATATGTAAAAAGAGTTTTCATCAGCTACTTTGGTCTGTGGCCACAGTAACTATTTGGTTTATGGCCACAGTTGTTAGTTTGGTGTTTTATAATGAACAAATTATTAATTTTGTTGTCTAAAATATGTTCATAAAGGGGAATTGTTTAGTGGAGTACATGTTTCTCCCTCAGATCCACACCATTCAGTTTCAAAACACCAGGATGACAGCAAGAACATTCATGGGTTTCATTGACCAATAGGTGACATGAGAGTGGCTGTATCCATCTTTTATGCAGTCTAATATATATTTATATGCTGTGTAGTGACCAAAAGAACAAGATCATAGATACAAGAGGAGGAAATGAGCTCCCTCCAAAGGGTGGCTGGCCTCTCTTAGAAACAGGGTGAGGAGTGCAGTCATTTGAGAGGGGCTCAGAGTAGAGCCACTCCTCCACATCAAAAGGAGCCAGTTCAGGTGGTTTGTTCATCCGATTAGGATGCCTCCTGGGTGAGGTGTTCCGGGCATATCCTACTGGGAGGAGCCCCCCGTAGCAGACCCGGGACACGCTGGAGAGATTATATCTCTCGGCTGTCCTGGGAAGGCCTCAGAGTTCCCCCAGATGAGCTGGAGGAGGTCTGGCCTTCTCTGCTTAGGCTGCTGCCCCTGCAACCTGGTCCCAGATAAGCTGAAGAAAATGGATGGATACATATTTGCATGTTAGTCAGTTTACAAATTAGTATGTGTCTGTTAGCTCTCCACCCTATTGTCCAAAGTTCCAGCTCCAAAAAAAACCCAAAACAATATGGCAGCAACTAAAACACTGAGTTTTAGTTAAATTTCAGAGCCCAAAAGCTATTGGATGTTGTCCATCATTTAGATACAGTCTATGGTGTCGAGGTTTACTTGAAGGACTTGAAACCAGGACAACTTCAGAAGTTTTAGCAGTTTAAATTAGATGTTCTTCAAGCAGCAACAGCAAAGCATATTTGCAGGTAAGTATTGCAACAATGATTCAGATCGGCTTACTAATCTTTAGCAGGGGTGGCCAACCCGAGACCTCGAGAGCCTGTGTCCCTGATCCAACACACCTGAATCAAACGGCTTAATTACCTCCTCAGTATGCAGTCAAGTTCTCCAGAGGCCTGTTAATGACTTCTATATTTTACTCAGGTGTGTTGAAGCAGAGACACATCTAAAACCTGCAGGACAGCAGCTCTTGAGGCCTGGAGTTGGCCATCCCTGCTTTAGGTAAGCCTCTTGTTTGGAAGATGTGGACATTCAGGGGAAGGTTTTCAAGATTCTCATGTTTAAACAAGGGCATACAGTAGGAGTGAGTTTACTATTGGGGCGACACATATCGGAAACCTGACAGATCCATAAATACAGTGTACATTTTGGGTAGGATGAATGCACCTGTTTTCCCGGTTCCTACGCCTATGTGGTTAAGTATTTCAGATAGAGGGTAGGTTGCTGCAGTTTTACTCTTTCTTCAGGACTCAGCCTTCCAGTACATGAGCCTTTAGAACAGGTCTGTTATTCAGCAAGTGGGGTGAGAGTGGGTCAGCCAGGTTTTTGGCTAAGTACGGGGCAGGCTTTCCAGCAGATTCTCTACAAGAAAGGAAGAGACAAGAAGATAACTACATGGTCAACAAAGATACAAACAGGAAGAGCAATAAAATGGACAATATCAAGGTGCACTATCACTTCATCTGTTACATTCCACATCTTCTTTGTCTTGTTGTATCTTAGTTTATTAATCTATTTTCTCGCTTGTATATTCTTGTGTATTTCTTGTATATCTGATAATATTCTGACTGTATCTCCATTTGTGTGCCTATGTAAAAAGTGCTACTGGAACTTTAATTTCCCAAAGGGATTAATAAAGTTTAATCTAATCTATCTAAAAGACCTGCACTGTGCTACCACATCAATACGATAACAATCTGGCAACAAGTGGTGTTGGAAGTCAGGTTTAAGTGCTGTGGTGATTGTGGATAAGAAGCACATGTGCTGGCTGGGATTTTCTGAGACCATGCCCAATACAGAAGGAGATTGGTTAGCCTCCAACCATGCCCACACACTTACACTGACTAAGGGAGAGCAGTCAGAGGCAGAGAAAGCAGGTGCCACACCAGGAGGGCAGGAGGGACCGTGACATTAGGTCAAAAGGTGCAGGTGATGGATATATGTAACTATATGTGAGAATACGAATCTCGAATATTATGTCTTTTTACTAACATTTCAGAAAACAATCCAAGAACTGTAGTCAGGGGAGAATTTAATTTAAAAAAATGGTGTCAGGAGTTGACATAGACTACTGTAATTCTGATGCACCCTGCTATGAAAATTTTTGTGAAATAGATTCTGTATCCAATAATAAACTGGAGGTGTGTGACACTACCTTGTCCTTCTAATTAATAGGTCCTTGGTGGATAATCATACAATCAGCTTGTTAGAGTGGATTTGTTTTTTTGTTTTTTTTAATTTGTTTTGTTTTTGAAGTGGTATATTGAAAAAAATGTTGTTTTTTTTCTTTTGTAGTTTAAGTCCACTACTGTTACCTGATGAGTCAAACTCATAGTGTTAAACACCTTTTCAGGGAGTAAATGTCATTAGAGAAAAATCCATTTTTTTCCTTCCTTACCGAGAAGATATTCTTGGCTCAGTTCCGTTGAGAAGGTGAAGATGGGGCCTTTTAGTAGGCCAGGTCTATTTTGGATTATGGAAATGGTGAGAACAATGTTTCTCCAATTTTTCATCTGACTAACAGATGGAGAGGGGAGACATGGGGGCAGGGAGAGAGGGAGTGAAACAGGAGGGTTGGGGGTGGAAATAAGAAATAGAGGGCATTGTAGCATATCCAGTATATATCATATTCAGCGGCAAAGGGTTGGTTACAGAGTGGGAGGATAGAGTTTTAGGATCACTGCTATGGGCGTCTCTGCTCTGCTCAGCACAGTGTGGATGTGTGTTCACTGATGGGAAAATACAGGCAGTGGAGCTGACAGGTGAAAGAATCAGTTCATAGAATCCTCAATGTGTCCCCTCCTCTTTCTAGTTGTGCAAATACAACTTTTTTAAAAGAGAGAATATAGTGTCGAGGAGATGTGAGCAAGTGCGTCGCATACTGCGGAAATACAGGGTGACCTTCACTGTCACCTTCAAGTCTGCACACACACTGAAATAATGGAGTTGCTATAGTGTGACAGTCCCAAAAATACTTAAGTCATCATCTTTATGCATCAACAAAGTTATCAGATTTCTTTTTTTTAATAGTTAAAGAATTAACAATATGTATGACTTTTCAACCTCTTTTGGAATTAAAAAATTAAGAAAAAAAAAATCTCCACAGGAGACGAAGCCACAAAAATAGTGCAAAATAGATGGCTCCCCCCGAGTCATAAATATTTCAGTGGTGTGATATATTATACTGAGATGTTAGTGTAAGAGATAGAGTCCATGCTCTTGTTACATTAAGATACAAATTTTTCTCATGTGTTGAAGCGCATTCTTTAGGCAAGGTTGAGTTCATTCATGACTCTTTAACTGTATGCTTGCTTTGATACAGAAACACATTTTGAATTGAATAAATAAAGTTACGCACTGTATTTAGTCAGCTTAATTCATCACAGAGGGACTCATGACACAGTGACAGCTGATGCTACTCAGACTTCCTTTGAATTTAGAGCAAACAGCAACAGTGAATCTGTAGCAGCTGTCAGTGATTCAGTAGACGTTCACTTCACAGCAATACTTACTGGATAGCATGTAACACAGTGTAATCGTATCTGAGAGCCGGTGAGAGCAAAAAGATATGAACAAAGACTCAGAGTGTAGCCAAAATAATATAACAAATATGCAGCTTGGCTCTATAGCTAATTCCCCTCTTTAAGTGGGAATATATTTTACTAACTTTCCAGTATTGTGGGTCCTCAGAAATATGGATCTTTGTATTAAAAAAAAAAGCCACTATATAAATTTCTAATGGTAGCCTGTATAAACTATATGATCTTGCCATTAGGTTCTCCAGAAGCACTGTTTTTACCATGCGTTTCTTAGCAACATGTGCTTTTCAAATGGAGATTGAGGTTTTGCAGAAACATGACCACTAACCTTGTGAGGTTATACATTTTGGCCATGTGACAATCATAGTGACAATGTAGGATCAAGTGAACAAGACCCCGGTCACAGAGAGGGGTATGCAACCACTTGTCATGCGGGAAAAATGAGCATTCCCCAACCAGTGTGAATGGTGAGTGTGAGATGGCAGTCACTGGGAAAATGATTACCCGTTTAAATGGCAGTAAGAGACTTGTCTACAAACACTATCCAGCTACTCTCTGAGCTGAAACTGTGAAATGGAAAGAATTTTCCTTCAAAATAAAAACCTGTGCCTTTTGAAACATGTTGGCTGCAGCGCTAAGGCACAGCTTTGAGTTTGAAGGTTTACCGCCTCCATTTCCGGTTTGCATTGCACTTTTTCACATTTTACTTCTGCTTGGCTAGTAGTTAGCGAGCATTGGCAGACAAACATGAAAATCTGCTCACAACCAAAGCAATCATGAGATTTTTGGTGCAGCACCTTCTGTACAACTGATTTCATTCAATAACAACAAGCAACCTCCAGAAACAAATGCCAACCAGTTGGGGAATATACACTATCCCTATTTATTTTATTTATTTAATGTAAATCTTTATTTAACCAGGCAAACGGATTAAGAATAAATTCTTATTTGCAACTGTGGCCTGGCAAAAGGCAAAGCCTTTTGAGGGGGAGGGACTAGAGAGACTAAAACAATAAGCAACCACTGGCTGTAGATGTTGAATATGGTAGACAGCTCTTTATCAGTGTGTGCATAGCATCACATGAGAAACCTCAATACTTGCAGGAGAAATATTCAAATGTAAATTAAAATATTTGTTGCTCTCAACAGCATATCTGTGTGTTTTGTTACTAAGCAAAAGATGCCCAGATTCTTCCAGGGCTTGACATCTTCTGGACAGTCAATTAGGTGAGTCATTGTCACAAGATTTTGTTCCTCGGCAGGAGATTTCATAGCCAGATAATATTCTGTCAATTTGGACTCTTTATAATTAGCTGTTTTAAAATTTTTCAGCAGAGCAGCTTTCTTGTAAGTGCACATGATTATTTTTTTTTAAATGCTGTAAAAATCAAAGAGACTGAAAGTGCAAAAGGATTATTTTGCCTGAGTAGAATGATAACAAAAGCAAATGTAGTGAGCTAGGAAAAGATTGAAAAAGAAGATGGAGAAAAGCGATAATTATGACAGAAGAAGGAAATGGATGGTAACTAATTCAGGAGATAGGGTGTGCGAGAAACATCTGCTCAGCCGCAGCAGAGAGCATTTCATTTTGATCATACGGATGCCTGTGTAACTTGGGAGTCTTGTCTTACTGTATGGCCATGTGTGTCAATCACGTTCTGTTTTTAGCTCCTGCACTGTTTTGGATTAAATCACTTGTCGTGAACTTTTGTCTTTTCACAGCTAGAAAAACAAAATATCAGAGGATAATGGCATGTTTTCAGGCTATGTTTACTGGCATTGTAGTGTTATTTTCCTGATGGATGTTAGGGATGCAAACTGTCAGTTACTCTTATTTGTGCGCAGTTAAGCAGCAGAGACGTCAACAGGTTGGATGCAACTGTATGGTTGTTGTTGTTTTTCTGTCTGCAGGGCTTATTCTGCCTTCAACTGTCTGCAGTCAAATTAAACTTTAATACTGCTAAAGGCCTGAATATAGTCTATGTATGTACATGTTTTCAGTTTAGTTTTAAATTATTTAAATTATTAGAAAAACCATGATATGATTCAAGATGATGAAATACTGAAACGCTACACTGAAATTCAATATAAATATCACTAATATTAACATTTTATAATGTGATGCTTCTATTACAACAGCAATATGCCTTCAAAAACCCAATGACTCGTATCAGAATTACGTCATTCTGATTGGTTGTATGCAAGATTCAGTACTGTCTTCAAACTCTCTTAACAGTCAGCTGTACCAACATCCTGCTGGATTCAATATAATTCATTTCAATTTTCACAACAAGCAATAAACATCACATTTAAGTCTAAACTTTAAAAGCACCAGAAGGACCTCTGGTGTGTAGCTTGGAGCCAGACCAAGAAAGGGCTTTAAAAGGGATCAGTCAATTCTAAATTGTATGGGAAACCAGTAGAGTGAAACCAGGGCTGTGGTGATGTGATGCCATTTGCTAATACATCCCACCAGCCACAACATCAATGAGTTCTCGCATGTAATAACGACAAACCTTTTTTTTCCTCTTGTTCAAAACTCACGCACAAAGTGACCTCCTGATATTTGGAGACTAAAAAAACAACAGTCATGTAAGAGGAAAACAAAATCAGATTTATTTGTAAAATGTCTGCAGTAGTATCATTGCTTTAGCAGTGCAGGCTGGTTGCAGCGTACCTTTTATAAAAAAGCATCCTTTCATGAGTCAGAGCTGCAATAGTCAAATTGCAAAAATCAATGATAAATTTAGATGTTGAACAAGACAGCAGCTAAATTTGTTTCACCACAATTACTTTTTCCCCTAAACCAGATCAGTATGAGGAAGGTTTTTGTAGTTGGATGGCAACAAAATAATTATGCCACATCCTTTTTTTTTTTTTTCCCTGAGACCAGTGAGAGAAAGATTGGAGGTCATTTCTGTGTGAAAGTATGATAAACATCACTGTCTGCACAGTTTTGGCAGCTGTGGCCGAGCTGTTTAACATGTCATGCTTTTTTTTTTATATTTCATAACATTATTCTCTGCTGTTGTGTTGAAACAATCAGAACATATTGTTACAGTTTAAGGAGTTTCATCGGAAATCTCTGTGGCCGATTGTAATATCCAAAATGCGCACTGACAAATCTTGTTTTGGACTGTAAATCAAACGGCTAATAATTTCTTGTTAATGGCAAATAAAGTTGTCTCTAACAAACTAGCCCTGTCCCACAAATTTATGGCATTTGTATTTTTTTTCATTCATTTATTTTCACTCTGTTTATACTCCACTCTATATTTAATCCTTAGTTATTTTTAATCTCTGGCTCTCTTCCACAGCATGTCTTTTGTCCTTTGATTTTAATTAGTTTAATATGAGAAAAAAAATCTCCAAATTGCTCCAACAATTACCTACAAGCAGCTATTTTGTTGCAGAGGCACTTTGCATTGACTGACAGGTTAGGGTTTTTTTTCCCCCTATCTGAAAAAAGTATTATACATTAGGATTATTTTTTTCCTTTTTTCTCCTCCTTTTTTTCTTCAAGAAATTCTGACTTTTCTTGCAGTGGGCTAAAGCAAGTTCTTCACCATAAATGAAAACCCTGAGACACCCCATGTCTCTCAGGGGTTTAAGCCTAGTGCAGAGATTCTAATTGGTCCCTGTCTAGCTCTTTCTGCCAACAGTAGAGTGTGTGGGATGCTCCTTCACAATGGATTTAGAGGAAGTCAGCACTCATGATGACGCTGCTTACAGGTAGACAGGCAGACAGTTCATGTGGGGGAGGAAAGTGAAAAGAGAAGTAGTGAAAATTGGCACAGATGTGAGCTGTGATTGCAGTAGAGTATGACTCTCATTGTAAGAGTGCAGGTGCTAAAAGTGGGCCTTTATGTGTATTTTTTTTTAAGTAAGTATGGATCTTTCTAAAGCAGCAGAGACATACTGTAGGTAACACTTGACTGAAAGTCAAATTGAAGCTGCCAATGTAAAGGACTGTTTTCTGTCAGATTAATTTATTGTGTAGTTCTGTGTGTATTTGAGGTCACTTTGAGATGATGTTGACTTCCCCTCTACCATTTTATGCTAGTATTTTACTGCATCTCTCAGGTCTCTGATCATATATAAAGCCAAACACATTATATTTTGCAATACCCTTTAGAAAGAAATTGATCTACTACTGGATTTTGCTCAGTCCCGTATGGCATCCCTATCCAAATATATCTGGACTGGGGTTGGTACTCATGGTTGGGGCAAGAACTTTAAGTTTCAAGTTCTAATACGTAGAAAATATCTTTATCAAACGCTTTGGGGAGATGCTTTCTTTTTGTTGTTGTTTTGTTGTGTTTTTGTTCTTATAATGTCCTTGCACATAAACTCAGAAAAATGGGTTTCCTCGTTTATGTGACAATTTAGATCTGAGCTCTGTTTTATGTTCCTGGTTTCCTGTATCTCATGCCACCACTGATTACCCCACTAGATGACCCCAGACTCTCTACATGCTTCTATTTACATGACTTCCAGACCCAATTCACCTGTTCCCAGTCTAGCAATCCCCCTCACTGTATTTATATCCGCCCTATAGTTTGCTCTTTACTCTCATAGACATTTGCTTGGGCTTCTTAGAGTTTTTTCCCCCCATGTTTCTTAGTACCTACTGTTTCCCACTGATTAGTGTGGTCCCTTGTTTGTGTTCTTCTTGCCTTCACTTAAATCTTTTAACATTGTTATTTTGTTGGTCTTTCCTTGTGTGTTATGGACAAGTTTACTTCTTCTCTTTGTCTCTCTTTTATCTCGGTATCTTGGTTCCTTCTTGTGTTTTTACAGTCCTACGTTCTTTTGTTAGTTGGCAGTCTGTCCTGTTTTCCTGTCTGGGCCCTTCACGTAGTAAAGGTCAATCACAATTGGTGTTAAGTGCACTGGTGCACACCAGAGTGGCTTATTTTACTAGCCACCCTGGTGTGCTGGTAATTTTATAAAAATATGAACAGATTAAAGCCATAATACCAACAGAAAGTAACACCGCTGCTGCAGACACATCAGCAGCACATGTTTGTATGAGAGGCATGTGTGCTTGAAGTACTAGGTCAGGAAAATAACTACTACTGTATAAAGTTCAGCCTATTTGAAGCCAGGAAAGACAAAGGAAGGACTGCCATTCAGCAGGTCATTCAGTGAGTGATTTTTATCTTGCAGGTCATATTTCCAGGTGAATTCATTTGATGTCCAAGAGCAGTGCGTTACACGGTGAGGCACACAGGAGAGTTAAATGCTGACATCTCACACCGTGTAGGTGCCTTAAACCAACACCAGTTGTCCTGGGTTGTTTGAAGCACCTTGGAGAACTTCTGTGGATTGTCTCAGTGTCTTCTGTCTCGTCACGAGCTAGCACATTAAAATCAGATGGACTGTGTTGCACAACTTTGTCATCTTTTCACTGAAGATACTTTCTAGACCCAGAAAGTATCTTGGGGGAGTTGTGCACTATATAATGAATAAGGGGGTGATTAGTCCCCTTAATGGTATTACCTGATGGATAACTATGTACATATCTGAAGTTCCTTAAACCTTTGCACAGATGAAGGCATTGATCATGAGAGTAGTACCGGAGTACACTGGTCGTGCACGTGCATGTTTGAGTTATCTGAATCTAAGGCTATTTCACCTCAGTGGCAATTTTACATACATTATCCAACTATAACTGAGGAAAAGTGATTAAAAGCTAGACTTCATTTAAGAACATATGAAATTTTCTGTCTGACCATCTTTATCAGTTCTTACATCCTGCTTACAGCTCTCTCATTCCTGGATGTGTCTTCTCTCTTTTCATCCTTTCCTGTGGGACAGTTGCGCTTTCTCTAGCTTTGATACCATTTCTCTCTATCATAATTCTCTGGTGAATTTTGAAGTCTCCTGCTTTTGACAGAGTGAATGTCAGAGTTACAGAACTATCTGACATTCATGTGGAGTGCCGGATACATCCAGCTTGCTTTATTACAAGCTATTCTACAGGGTAAATCTGAAATATGTGTTACAGTTGACTTATAGGATGTGCAGAAGAACACAAAACGTTGTAAACCATCAGATCCCGACCCATTCACGTAGTAAAGTTATACAATAACTGTGTCACATGCAGAAATATGCATATTGTAGTTGAGACTCAGCTATACCTAAGGCACTTCTGATCTGTTTAGTCCCATTAATTGTAGCATTTTGAAGACATTTCAGTATTATTTATTACAGATGGGTATAGTTGTGTATACAAAAGTGATTAGTGGTGTTACCTGGACTTGTGTTTATTATAGAACAATTTCTATATTTCAACTAAAAGTCTGCAACACTGCAAATCATTGTCATTGTCTGAGCCAAGCTTCCAAGCAGACAGTAAAGCTTTAGTCATCTTTATGCACTGTGCAGCTCATGTAAGAACTGCAGCTTCCACGACATTCCTGTTATATTTATTTCTTTTTGAAAAGCAGTCTGTATTCGCTATAGTTTGAATGTAGCCAGGTTTGTGTCATTGCTGGAGTTCATCAGATCAAAGTGTATCTGTATGTACATCGCTGATTGATTTTAGAAAGCAGAATGGGTCCCCGAGCAAGTGGTAGTTTTGTTTTGGCAACATGCTGCAAGGCAAATCCAATCAATTTCCATGCCACAGTGAACAAGAGGCGCTGTGGAAATAGCTGTTTTTCTATTCTACACATCACATGACCATGTGTTGATTTAACTCTCTTTCATCTTTCACATATTGCAATCAAAGCGGTTTCATGGAGCCTAATGAAACACAGATGGTAATCTTGGTTGATAATTTAGATGAAAAAACAGCAAAATCAGCATATGTCGCACAAGTTATTGATTTATATAAAACGGGGACCATTTGTTATTGGAAAAAGCTTTAATCTCGGCAAATTCCCCACATGCAGGAAATGATAGTGTTGATTCACGCTGCATATTTGCTGTGTTGCATTAAAATATCCATCCATAAGCAAATTGTGTTAACAGTCTCCTCAGCTGCGCAGACTTCCAAGATCCATTTATTTTTAAGATGCAGCTTTAAAAGAGACCTTCATCTTTGCCATAACAACATTCCCAATGTGTTCTCAGCTACATCTTTCACTCCCTCCATTATTCCCTTATCTTGTGTTTATTTCTCATGTTATTGTGCTTGAAAACTGTATGCTACAGATGCTCAAATCTATGCTCTTCACAGCTCTGCTCTATTGTGGCATTAAACATTTTTCCTGATTTTGTGGGTAATTCTTAAACTTCACTTATAGTTAGTGTTATCAATATTATCTCACAGTAAACGTGACTAAAAGATGTCACAGGAAATCAGCGCGTGGCTACTTTAAATGCCAGGGTACAGAGTCGAATCAATTAAATCTGTAACTGTAGACTGCGTTTTCATTTTGATTATAGGTATTAAAACACCTGTTGTGGAGATTTTTAGATTTAGCAAACAGAAAAATGTGATTTCAAAATTGCAAATCATCAAGCTCTACTTTGGCTGTCATTCTCAGTCCCTGAAAGTTGCCAAATTAGAGAGAAAGTATTTTACCACCTGGCCATCAACTTAAGCAAAAAGTATTTCAAAATCCATGTCAGTGCCCTTCAATAAAACTCTACAGGTGTGTTTGGTCTTTGCTTTTAACTCCAGTAAAATGTGCACAGTGAATGTTTCAGCACTTCTGCTGTGTTTGATTTTTTGTTTATATATATATATATATATATATATATATATATATATATGTGTGTGTGTGTATATATATAATATAATGTGTGTGTGTGTGTGTGTGTGTGTGTATATGTAATATACACATGCAAAGACTATATTTACCACATCTCATTTTCTTCATTTGTGCTGACAGTTCAACTTAATGTGAGGCTTAGCAATGATGATTAAATTGTGCTCCTGTCCTTTTGAAATATGTCACCATTTGGGTCACAGTCATCATCTATGTGGCTTACTGTCTCCAGCCTCAGGCTCTGTTTTTGAGTTCAGAATTTTTGCTCAATTGCTAATGTTGCTAATGTTCGGGTACTGGTTTTACTCAATTAAACTCAAAGCAGGCATTGTGTGAATATCTGCACATTGATTGTGCAGAGGTATCTTTCAGCAAAATATCTGACCTATTAAAGGGAATTAATAATTAATCATTAAAATGAAAAGGCAATACATACATATTTGAAGAGGCTTCTTCCCAAAGCCAGACATAAGTGAAGACAAAGAACATCGTTTGTGTCAGCTCGAGAGAATAAATATTCTGAATGTTAATTCCTTATTTTATCTCATGATAATACTTAAAATACTTCAGGCCGAGAAATGTTTCTTGCTTAAATCCATCTTTTCCTCACTGATGCAGCTTGTCGGAATTTTAGACCCTTGTTTTTAGCATGGCTGCAGAAGCCTTTTCAAATGAACTAAATGCACCTCAGTCTGGAGGCATTTGAATAGAGCAATAGAGCAAAGGGTGTATCTGCATCTACACATGTGCCTTCTTCTGTGCGACTGTGGCTTTTAGAAAAAGAGACATTGGAAAAAAAGGAGATAATTTGCTGAACAGGGTCTGTTTTAACATTTCATTCTCTCTGCTGCATTTTTTTCCCCTCTTTATTCAAATTGTAGTTAAATGACTTCTCTCATGACTTCCAAATGCATTATGAGATGCAGGCACTAATCAGTGTTGATGATAAATTGTAATGTCAACCACTTAATATGCTGATATATTCCCAAACTGCCCTGGGATAATAGAGTGAGCTTGTGTGTTCTTACCAAAGATTGCTAGAAAAGTCGCATTAATTAACAGCAATAAATCTGGCTCTTAACTTTGATAATGACCTTGCTCTCTTTGTCTCACAAGGATCATTGATTCCAGTATGTTTTCTGACTGTGTATCAGCTCAGGTTTAAGGGGATTACAAAAACATCACCATTATACCCATAAATAAATCACTCTCATAAGAAAGCTTGATTAATTCAGTCACAAAAGCATCACAAGAGAGTTTACAATAGTTTTGGCCAACAGGATATTTCTTTAATAAAATCACAGCATTCAGTTAAGTTGGCAGTTCAGCCTTTCAAAATGAAAATGTCTTTGAATCATGAATGTGTGCTAAATTTCTCAAACTTATTAATGGGTCTGATGCATCTGTGCAAGCAGGTCTGATAGTGATGCAAGAGGAAACATAAGTATGATTAAGCAAAATCAATACACTCATTGTTCATTCACTTACTCAAGATAAAACATGCTGGTCTAAAATTCTAGGTGACTGCAGTGATGCCTTTATTTTGCCAGAAAACAAAGAAACAGTCAATCATAATGTCAGAATTAGTCATCATTTACTGACATTTCGTTCATGTTTTTTTTTCTGCTTTATGAGCTGCGCTTTTGCACCTCAGCCAAATGTAAAATCTTGTTTTGTTTTCACTGTGGCTCTTTTGACATTTTATTGAGTTTCACTTTGAGTGACCTTTTGCACTACGGTATGCCTTTTTTGTAAAAGTACTGGATGTAGTCAATGCCCTGCAAATACTCTGATCTCAAAAGAGTGAATGCTTTTAAACTCTTAAGATTAAGATCAAGTAACAATCAACAGAATGTTACAATAAAATGTAAAAATCAAGCACAGTCCCTCATTTCAGTTAGACAACTAATATTTCAAATCTTTTTTTTTCTTTTTTTTTATGGCAGCACAATATTGGTAAGCTTATTGCCCTTAACCTAATTAGCGGCAATAATGCCCCAGTCACACATGCTTAGAGACCGGTCATTGACCAACCGGCAACCTCTGATTGCCAGGGAAAACTATTCCCCAACCAGTTGGTAAGTGGTTGCTGGCTGCCACTGGATGAAATCAGCTGCAAAGAGGGTGTTCACCAGCAGATTGCCGAAGTTGCCCGTAGTTTGCGTTGAAGATGTTCACTTGTTTGCAAATAGCTGCTAACTAAACACGGAGCAGTAATGAAGATTAAAAAGTGCAATGAAAAATGCATGGAGACCATTTGCCTTCAAAATAAAAGTTGTGCAATTGACACCAACGTATTTAAAAAAAATACAGCTTTTACTTTGAAGAATGATCTCCATTTGTAGTTACTTTATAACAGTGTCACAACCTTGCCAAGTACTAGCCATTACTTGGTGAGTGTTTGCAGCTAAGCGAGTGTCTTCTACACTATGGAATCCATTCAAACCCCTTGCCAACAGGTCGAAGAATGCACCTTTTTTTTTTTTTTTTTTCCCTAGCGACTGGCAGTTACCATGCAGGCACTGATAGGTCTTTAAGCCTGCATGACTGAGGCTTAAGATATCGATTTCACGGTGACTGCCAGCAACCTCTCACAACTAGTCAGGGAGCTTGTAGGTGATGGAGGGGTGAATGTATGGCTGCAGTGGCTGTGACACAGATGTGAAGTTTTGCAGCTTAAACTGACAATATATTAAAAGACAACACAACATTAAAAGTCTGTCGAACTACATTAAATATATAAAGTAAACTGTCCAGTGCTTGACTTGAATAATTTACTAAAGTAACTACTGGCTGACTTCTCCAGTCAGTTAGAAAGGTGCACTCACTCACAGTG
The DNA here is from genome assembly GCA_015106715.1 of Bujurquina vittata. NCBI lineage: Eukaryota > Metazoa > Chordata > Actinopteri > Cichliformes > Cichlidae > Bujurquina > Bujurquina vittata. The sequence continues at coordinate 1,935 of VUQK01006916.1, read as the reverse complement.
CTGTGTGTGTGTGTGTGTGTGTGGGGGGGGGGGTCTTATCCTAATCAGACAGCAGATGAGCCACGGTTTCAAACACCATGTTAAGCTCTCACCCGGCACTGTTGCATCAGAATTTCTGCTCCAAGGATTTTATCCATCTGCCTGCACAGAAGGCAGAAAAAAAGAGGACAAATTATTTTGTCCTTTACATTTAGGAATGTGTTATGATGCAAAACATTTTGTTGACAGCCCATGCAACACAATGACCAATGTGGTGCTTTACCAACTAATCGCACAACTGTGCATTGTGCCTAAGAGGACAGAGCTTTGATGTCATGGTACCCTCTGGGTTTTGTGTTTTATATTGCGTCACATTTGGATCAGATAAGATTATCGTAATCCCCTTCAAGCATGCAGAGATTACGATAATCTTATCTGA
>VUQK01006914.1:3948-15224 GCA_015106715.1 Bujurquina vittata | reverse complement strand
CAATGACTTCCAGGAAAGTTGCCTGGCGCATTCTCCCGGTTACCGTGAAGCTGTGCTCTCCATCCATCATCCACAGGTTACGCAGGACTGCTTTAAAGCTCCGGTTCACGAAGATGTCAAGTGGCTGGATTATTTTGGTTAAACCTCCAGGGATGATGGCAGGCATGGAGTTGAAAACTTATAATTTATATAATAATGTGTTATTAATTTCACATATACGCCGCTCCGGAGTATACGTCGCTCCCTCGGCCAAACTATGAAAAAAACTGTGACTTATAGTCCGGAAAATACGGTACATAGTACATATACGTGAAGGCATGTACTGATATTTTACAGTAATACAGCATAATGACAACTAAGCAGCTGGCAATATTATAAGTTTAAAACTTATATTACATACAGCACAGTTAAAAAAAAACAATACTGTTGCAGATCACAGAGGAAATGCTACAAAATAACAGTTTAAACTAAAGTATAAAATTATACTGTTACAAAAACTGCTGAAACACTGTGTTGCTCTGTGGGTCCTGGGTGAAAGGCTGTCTCTAGGGGACACTACAGAAAGGATGGAGAGGACTCACCGAGACATCATCGACGGGGCAGAACAGCAAGTCTCTGTGGGGGTCACTGTGGATCTGGGCCTTTCTCTGAAACACCACAGCCTCATAGTCGAGCGGTTCAATGATCTTTGGCTGCTCCTGAGGGGGGAAGATGGAAAGGACACCACGTCATTTCATTCTGAGCTCATGTTCCAATTATTTTTGCCTTTACTGTGGTTCTGGTGAGCCCTGTGCACTCCTGCTGCTTGAAAGCAGCTAACAAGTGTTCACCTTTAGAACTCTTCGCCACCCATGCTACAGCCGAGCCACGAGAGATTAAAAAGGAGACCACAAAATTCAGCGGGCTGCCACAGAGCAGGAAAACAGCTGCTGAGAGAGCTGTGAGCTGATCGGGGGGGAAGATGACGAAAAGGAAGAAACAGAAAACAAATTCTCAGGTACAGACTGAAAGGATAGCATCAGCTATAAAATCTAAGCTTGACAGAGGCACAACAAAACTGAATATGAGTGAAATCAAATGCCACAACAAAACTATCATGACTTCCTGTTTTGAGTTTCACAGAGAAGTGGATGATACGAAATGTGCCATCGTGTCTTAAAGAGACATACGGGCTCAAAACTCACCGTAGCCTTCCACAACTAGGTCAAGATCCGATGTCACGTATAAATCTAACCCACTTGGAAAGATTCAAAATTAATTCCAAGAAAGTTCCATTTTAAGCTCGAGCTAAGCAGAGAGAAAAGTGATGAAAAGCTTAGCCTGACAAGCCTTTGGCTGAGTGACTAGCAGGCTGTTTGGAGGAAATCAGACTATATGGATTTGATCAGCGTCTGTGCCACATTAGTGAGCCAGTGCCTTAGTGAGCAGACACGGTGGGGAATCTAAAGAGCCGAGGCTGTAAAGAGCTGACTGAGCTCTACAGCTGGGAGAGGATGACTGAGCGCTTTTCCACCTTGTACTCTGTCATATTTCCATTCGTGTGTCGTGCAGCTGAGATTAGAGCTTTGTGCTTCGATTGCACCACTGGTTGAGCGAGCAGAGTGGAAAAAGGCAGAAAGGCTGTAACTTGGCTGCTGCTTGCTCCCTTTTCACTTTAAACTGAGTCTATCATCAGGAATGCTTACCTGTGCAGTTAGCCTGGATACAAGCTCTCACATAGGCCTTTTGGAAATATCCAGCTTTGCGGTTAAATATAATATTTATCCATTTTGTTGCATGAAAAGATCCTTGAGACATATTTTGCTCAATTTGAAAAAATGTATCAGTAGTATCACATTCATTGGCATACAGTCATTTAAGCGACTTTATTGTAATCGTGAGTGAAATATTTAAATTTGAGACAAAGTCAAAATGCAAGTTGTTTTTTGTATCACTTCCTCAAATCTCTTCCCGATATGCTGCATAGTTTTGGCTTATTACAATCTTACCTAGAATGTTAAACTAAAGCATGCTGGGTTCAGTTAACTACTGTTTGGGATCACTCTGCAAAGTCCTTGTTTGTTTGTTTTTTTAAAGAAAAGTAAAATTGCAAAAATAAGAACTTTTTCCTGAAACTCAGAGTATGCTTGTTCTAAGAGCTGAGCTAAAAAATATCCACACAATTATATTAACTACTCCCTTCTCAGAACAGCAAAGACTAGATCTAACTAGAAGGAGGAATAAGTGGAAGAGCCCAGAGCACCATTGGGTGAACCCAGTGGTGCACCCGAGAGCCAGAATGTACTCGTTTGTAAAGGGTGTAGTACATATAGCTGTTGTAACAGTGATTAGTAATGAATCAATGACCGCCTCCAAAGGGGACAACCCACACTAGGATTTGGGTTAAAAACCTGGGCCACTCCACCTTTTGGTTTTAGAACTGAAGAAGCCTCTTTTATGAAGTGAAACTTCTTCAAAAACGTCAAGTCCAGTCCCTGCCAGCACATGTTTCAGGAGTTCAAATCACCTCCTTGAATAAGTTGGTATCTGTGCATAAGCCAGTTAAATGAAGAGAAACTTCTCCCTTTCAAAGTTACGAACCAGTAATTTAGCCGGTGAAAGAAGCATTGCACATCTACATGTTCCTTCACAATTTTCCACCCGAGTCTGACTTTCTTGGCACTCCACACAAACCCTGTGTCTCACTCTTTTTTTTTTTTCAACCACTAATTTAAATAAAAACTTCCTAACCCTAATGGTACGTGTGCAATGTGGATTTGAGCACTTTCCTATTTCCCGGCGCTATGTAGCATCCGTGCTATCATTTTACATACAGACCCAGCAGTGGCAAAAACAACACCCACAAGTCTGGTAAAACCATTACACATGGCTGTGCACCGCCCCTGCACCCAACACAGCAGCTCAGCTTCCTGTCATGTGTAACAATCTTGAACCGCAGCGCTGCAAGTTTGAGGTGACAGTTTCAGCAGCACTCACTGCCTCCGCTGCAACAGTGATCACGTTACAGAGGTGGAAGGAGGGAGGGAGGGAGTAAGAGGAAGAAGCTAGTTCTGCTTTCACAGTAGAGGACAGAAGCTTTAGAATGACGGGCAGTGAAGCCATAGCGTCACTGATTGAGAAACAGATACACAAAGAGATTCTAAAACAATAAAAGGACAGTGCAACACTTGGGTGTAGTTTGAAAGCAGTCAAGACACTTTCTCATCTCTGCTGGCTGGGGTGCATTTCCAGATGTCTGTGTCCCATTATGGTTCTGCAGATGTGAGGCACTCACGACTCCAACATGACCGAGTGGATTTTATTACTCTGGAGAGGGAAGCTTACACAATCTTGTAAAGCTGAGCTTAGACTTTTGCACTGGTCCTACACACATAACCGCAATCCCCTCTGATCCCTACGCCCTAACCTGACGTGCACTTCTTGAAAAATTTAACTACACGTCAAGTCGACACAGCCCATAACGACTGTGATTGGCTCGATAAGCACCATCCTATCCTGCTAAGTATTTTCCAGCCACCTTCCCACAGTCATTTATATTGACAGATAATGGAGCAGCTAGACGAGCGATTAGTGAAAGAAATGAGAAAATATACAAATTTTGTACGATCCATCTTCCTCGCAGTACAAATCGAATCATGTCAGAGTCCTGGACTGAAATGGGTTAACAAAGTGACGCACAGGCCTGAGCAGCCTGCCAGATATTGATGAAGGACAAAAGCGCCGAAAAGGAAACCTTGCCAATAAGCTTGAGCCACCACAGCACATCATATTGGGGCATTCATCCAGCACGTCTTACCGCCACACAGCAAAACTAAGTCCCCTCATGTGATCTAAGCAGACATCTTTAAACATGGATATCCCTACATGAGGATTACAAGTACCTGCACTGAACACACAAAAGTAGCATGTAACCAACGCAGAGAGGAGCAAAACAAACCAAGAGGATTACTCAAACACAATTGCTACAGCACAATAGCAACAATCATAATTCCACCAAGTGATCCGTTGTCCCCACACGCCATATACCACAGCAAGTTGTTTAATCTACAAAATACAGTAGAGCAACAGGTGTGACTCAACACCAGCAAGTGATCCAACAAAGGTAGCCAGCTTCTCCACAACACTAAAGGTCACAGCACAAAATGCTTAACTCATTATTTGGCATCCATGAATATTGATAGATGCACACAGGCATGAACAGAAATAGCTCTACATACACTACATGCCAACTTAAAAGGCCTAACTGCTTCAACCACAAAACCACAACTTTTGACTCTGGTCTCAACTTTGTTAGAAATTCTGAGAGAAATTTAAGTGTTGCAGGTTTAATTTGAGCAATTCCCAGCCTAATATTCAAACAAAGAACAACTTCACCTAATTAGTTTTCAGTGAATTACAGTACGAGGTTCTAGGCAACTTTAAACACTAAACTCGTGTTTGGGCAGCAAACCAGAGGTCATTCACTGCCAAACTCAGAAGCACACCCCCACACAGGATAACCATCAAACACAAGCTTGCTCAGTCAAAGTGAACACCTTAAGTAACCCATCACAAAACCCTCTGATGTTTCATCTCCTTAAAAATATCCAAAATCGAATCCAAATCATCCAGAACGAGCCCCCATTTATGTTATGACCCTGCTCAAAAGCCACAACATACGGTGGAGACTGACACTAGAGTTTTAAGAAACAAGAGTTTATTCTAAACTCCTTGATAAGCACTAAAACAGTTGAAAGTATACAATCCAGAAGTGGTGAGACCCCAAAGCAGACCTCAGGCATGCCTTTATCCACACCTCAGCAGGTGTATTCAATCAGCAATTCGCAAAGGCAGTACCTGAAAACTCTTTCCCTGCAACTATAAAGAGTATGGGTTGCAGAGGGGTGTAACAACACACATACAGACATCACAGTCACATGCAGCATGAAGCAGCTCCACTATCCCCCAGCTGATCCCGGTTGGGGCGGCTATGACTAAACCTTTGGATTAGGTCATCTACTAATCCAAAGGTTGGTGGTTCAAATCCTGGCTGCTACAGTCTGCATGCCAAAGTATCCTCGGGTAAGATATTGAACCCTTGGATGTATGTGAATGCTAGATACAAAGCACTTAGATGTAGCCTGGGTGAATGCAAATGTGTTGTATAAAGAGTAGAAATGCGCTACGTAAGAACTAGTCCATTTACCATTACGTGCTCCAATCTGTGTGTAAATAGTCCCTTTTTATACCAAGGAAAAAATAATAATCTTAAATTTATAAAATATATGAACTACTTCAAAATGTATTCACTCTTCATCATACTGCACATAGTCAGGGCAAAATGAATTTGATGAAACATAAATATTGGCCACCGACATCAGAAAATGTTACCTTATTTGTAGAGAAGCCGATATGAGTCAATAACGCCAATTTGGCCAATGTTCACCCAATATATTGATGCCTTCCTGGTGGGACTAGTCCAAAATCGAAAGATATCTAATTTTCGCATTTAAAAACTAGAGTCCCTTATTTCCCCAGGGGTCACCACAACAGCTGGATCCATATATTTGATTAGTTTTACACTAGATACAACACTCTCATTTATTCTGGCTTGGGACCAATATGTGGGGTACACTAGCTTGGGATCCCCTGAGGCTGGGTTTATGGTTTATGTGAATGCATCAACCACAAATGCACCATTTAATGCACATTTTAAATTTTAGCATCAAGTACTCATCACTGTCCAATTGTTTCAAAGCCATTTAATTTATTGGAAAACAAAATACACACACACACACACACACACACACACACACACACACAGTTCAGGACTTTGCAGCAGGATTTTCTAGGAATGGCAGGAAGTCCAATAATCACTGACACATCGCTGATGGGAATTTCCATGAAACACAGCTGGCCAAAGGCCAGAAAAGAACACGTGTTCTCCACTTTTAGTTTTCCCATGTTTCCTGACATATGTGCAAAAAATACTGTGCAAAAATCTTGAGCCACCATTTAATTCTTTATATTTTGCTTCCAGGGATTCAGGTTTTCTTGTAATTTTTTTTTTTGGTCTTCAACAATAGTTCTCCAGGTCTCTCAAAGTTCTTCTTTGGCCATCGGCTGCTTTTTCAGTCATTTTCAGTCAGGTCCTTGTACATGATCATTTTGATACAAAAGGCACCTAACTCAAGGGATGTCTGGATGCAACAGACACCTTAACAAATAACCAATTTTAAATTGTATCCTTGGGCACTTTCTTACTGCAGTGTGTCCTTAATAAATTAGAGGAAAGTGGACAGGTGGAGGTCAAAAGAAGAAGTAGCAGGCCTAAATAGTAAATGGACTGGTTCTTATATAGGGCTGCTCTACTCGAGCACTCAAAGCACTTTATACAGCATGTCTAATTCACCCATTCACACCCAGTCAAACAAGCACTTTTTTGTTATACATCTAAGTGCTTTTTATCTAACATTCACTCTCCAATGAACACAACGATGAGTAAAATCAGGCTTAGTATCTTGCCCAAGGCATGCAGACTGGAGCAGCCAGGAATCAAACCACCAACCTTCTGACTAGTAGACGACCTGCTCTACCATCTGAGCTACAGCCACAGCTATCTACAGCAGATGAACAGTATCTGAAAGTCATGTCCTTAAGAAAGAGGAAAAAAATCCAGCAAAGACCTGACAGCACCTGAGAGATGCAGCTGGCCCTTCAGCTGATCCATCTGAAGCATCATTAGAAGTGCTCTCAGCAGAAGGCTGGCTGTCAAGAAGCCATTCTTAAGGAAGGGAAACAGCCAGAAAAGGCTGAGGTGTGCCAAATTACACAAGAACTGGACTAAAAATCAGTAGTAACAGGTTTGTGACAGAGTGATGAGTCCAAATTGGAAAGTCACACCAGTGCATGTTCAAGTAAAGCCCACACATTCAGGCTAGGATTTTATTTTCTACTCTTGGATCTGTATGGCATCAGTAAGAGTAGACATCCTTAATTTGGTCGTCTCAGGCACAGTTTTTGGCTGTGGGCACAGCAGCTCAACCCACCAGCTCTTTAAACCTTCTGTTTGCAAGGGGCAGCCAATGAGAGGAAAGCTGGTTTAAAGGGAGGGTGGCCTTAAGGGGAGAGGAGATAAAATGACTTATTTGAGAGAGTGGGTAAACTAAGGGGCTGCCCCAAAGCCCAGCACAAGGATTGTCTGTAAGTATGAATCATACAAAGCTACTCTAGTCGAGTCTAAAAATAAAAAAAATATATAACCTGTAACGGGTATCACAGTTCCACTTTAAGTTTTATTTGACTTTCTGCTTATAAACTGGTAATATGTATGTCATTTCCTTATTAGGAAAAGAAGCAGTCTTCTTCCAATGGGACCAACTTTACTGATACTGAGAAGCTAAGAATGAACAGACACAGTCACAGAGGATGCATTGGTCACAGCATGCCCGAGGGAATCCCCATGTGAAATTAGCACAGGCCGTGCATCCTCCACAAAACAGCACTTGTTCTCGACTGCAGCCAAACCTCAAAACAGTACACATATCGCACACGGTCACACAACACTCTCACCTCTGCACAATCAGTCTCATCACAAGGTTTTTTACACTGGGAAACGCTTTACGTCACACAGCTCAAGGTGATCGTCACAAGACTGATCTCAAGGGAACGAGAGTTTATCTCTTATACAAACTCATCCGGCACTAAAAAGCCAAAGATGTAAGAGCGTCTGAAGCTGCAGTTTGCCACTGTCACACAAACACAACGTGGACGAGTTAGCAGATGGATTTAGTTATAAGAAAAGGAAAACAAGACATCATTAGGCATCACTGTGGGTAAACTTGAAGAGAAATGTCACGCCTTTGATTGACCGACACGAAAAATCATTCCAGACACACAAATGCTGCATCAGCAGGATACTAAACGCTGTTCATCTCAAGCCACTGCGCCTAATCCCTCCTGATTATTGCAGTCTGATCCGAGCCACTGACAGCGCGGATATTTAATCGAAGCATTTAAAAATACAACAATCGCGACAAACATTATAAACGCAGACTTGCTTCTTTTTTGCACAATGTGAGCAAAATTTCCAGCAGAAATAAAGAGGCGCGCACACACACACACACACACACACACACACGCACTGCTCCAAGGCAAGGACAGGGAAGCCATGCTGCCGCAGCTGTCCAACTGGCACCGCTCTTCATCCGCCAGCACACAAAAGGAACCGCACAGGGCTGAAAAAGCAATGTGGACAATGTGATTTGATTTTCTGAAATACAGGCAGTTTTTAAGAAAAAAACAAGCCAACATGTGGGATGAATTCACAGTATATAATTGCCCCCACAGTGACCTGTCTTAAACCTTTACACAGGTCGTAGCCGTGCCAATAACACGCACATACCACAGCTTTATGTACCGGTGAGGCTGGTGGGACGAGAACAGAGCATGAAAACTCGGAAAACAGGAATAAAAAGAGTCCAGGGAGAACAGCAGCTACCTAGGAAAAAGAGGAATATATCGGCTTATGCTCCCCAAGGAGGACAGAGTGGAGGGGGGTGGCTGTGAGTTGCATTATCCCTGGTAGCTAAAATGACCGCCGGCGGGTCACAGACAGCTTTAAAAGCTCAGCTCACCACAAGGTCCACGGTGGTCCTCACAGCCTCCGACACGCTCTGTCTGACTTCCGCGGCCGTCCCGGGTTTGCTCAGCCTCTTTGTGAATTTTCGCACCTCAGACATCGCTCCCCTTTAGTTAAAAATCCTCGCCCTTTTCTTCTTCGGACCCCGGTGTGGATATGAGCATGCCGCGGTACCGGGCGGAGCGGCGGCAGCGCTGTTTTCTGACACCCAGATGTGAGTTGGTGTTGGAGGCGAACCAGCCAGCGGTTCACGTCGCGAGGCGGGGCTGCTGCTGCTGCTGCTGCTGCTGCCACCGCCGCTGCTGATGATGTTGGAAGGAGACCAAAGAGGGGCTGACAGCGTGAGATGCTTCACTCGTACCGACTTCCGTTTCTGCCCCCCGGGAGGAGAGCAGATACAAAGATCGTCACTGTGAGAAGATCGGAGAAGGCGTCGACATACAGGGACGGTAAACACGGCTCAGATTTGGAGAGTTGGTTCGGCACCACTTAACACGTTTTCTTTTAAAGAACTAAAGAAAACACAGCTGATAAGAGCTAATATTTTTAATTCATGGTCGTTTAACGGATTTATGCAGCGTCCGTTTTGTTTATGAATGAAATTTTAGTTCTGCAAATTTTACACTCCACTGGTTAAAATAGACACAGATGGTGTGTCCAGTGCAACAATTTCTTTTCGTCTCCTGTTGAGGAATTCGCTGTCGCAGCGGTGTTGTAAATAATGTGTAGCGGGCCAAAGCAAAGAAAAGAAAGTGGCGCTGAAAAGCAGAGAAGAGAGCATGAGGAGTGCACCGCAAGGCGCTGGATGTGTGCAGTGTTGTCAGTGACTTTGCTGACAGGGCCCAAAATATGGAGTTCTGCTCGGAGAGTAGTTTGTGGTTTTATAGAGGACTGAAACTTTTTTTTTTTCATACGCTGAAAATATGCAGTCATACTGTAATATGTGTGTTTAATGTATCATGAAGCTGGTTCATAGGAAGCAATGGGAATTCCGTAAATGAGTGTGTTTGTGATCAGTGGGTTTATTGACATCACAGCTGTCTTTATGTTACTTAACAGGGGCAGTTTTGGGCTAGTTGTGGTAGTCTAGTTGAAGTAGATGGTCTGAGTTTATGGCATAAGCTCAGACCATTGGTTTTTGTCCATGGTGCCGATCAGCAGTTGGACTGATATTATTGATATTAATTATTACTGTATGATTTTATTTTTTGCCCCCAGACGCACTTAACAAGGGTGTAGTACGGCAGCAAACACTTTTTTTTTTTAAAACAGTGACTGCAACACAATTTTGATGATGTGTGGCCAATTTTCTGTAGTTTGCTGGGTGTGATATAGGTTACGTTTATGATATTTTTAATATGAGCATTCAGCTGTAATTCAGTACAGTAACCCCCAAACTAAACTATGGCTATAGCAGAGCGGGAAAACACAAAACATAAAACTCTGTCAAAAAATGACAATTAAATGATAAAATTGTCAGATATGACGTCAGCAAATAATCCTTATGAACCAAAACCTCAGACTTTGTACTGCAAGCTCAGTTTCACAACGTTTTTTCTACTTTTGGGTTTGTATGTTGTCATTAAGAGCAGATATCCTTCATATGGTCACCACTGACCGACAGCCCTGGCTGTGAGCACAGACCCTCCACCCACCTGGTGATCAAACCTTTTGTTTAAGAGGGGCAGCCAATAAGAATACGTTTGGTTAAAAGGAGGAAAAAGGGAGCTGAAAAGGGGTTTGTACCAAGGTCAGGAATAAGAAACACATGTATTATTTCGGACTGTGCAGGGCTACTCTACAAGAGTTCAGAAATGCTGGAAATAGAGTAGGTCCTCTTTATAAATGTGTTAGACAGCCCAGGAGCCCTGTTATAGCTGAAGTGCTGCTGCACAGGAATTTGGCTTATTTGATCACCTGAATTATAAAACACTGTTCTTAACGCCACAATATGTAAAACAGGCTGTTTATCAGTTACTAAATCCCACCTTTTCAATGGAAAACAAACGTGAAGTGACAGCTGTCTATCAAAGTTAACAGTATACTTCCATCTTGTGGACCATGTTAGCAACTGCAGCAAATAAAATGCCTGCAGCTTGCAGCAGTAGTTTGTATTTTGCTTGTTTGTAGTTCAGTTTAGTAGTAGGGGTGGGCATACTTGTTTTAGTTGACCTTTTATTAGTTTCAGTATTAGATGTAGACCCCCTTCGTCTTTTCATTAAATTACAGGCTAAACACATCAGGGGTGCAATTTAAGAAGTTCAAAATGCTTCGTAAAACCACCTGACCCACTCATGTCAACACCACAGCATTTATAAAAACAAACTGCGTGCACCTCAGTCTTGTGCTCACAATGTTTTTATTTCCCAAACATCAAATGCAGAGAATGTAGTATGTATTCTTTTTTTAAATGTCCTTACAAAAATGTGAAGATTTAAACTGGCAAAGAAAACGAGAGCAGTGGAAATAACAAGATGACTGCTTCCATTAATTCTCTATAAAGATTATTTATTATGGTTTTATAAGAGAAAAACATACTGGTAGCATCACCAACACTTAGTGGATTCAGACTCTATAACCCAGACTAGTCAGGTTAAGTGTTAACATGACACCCACCCTGTGTGTACTTGTCAAGACCTGCAGCGAGAGTAGCAGT
>VUQK01006913.1:10386-21703 GCA_015106715.1 Bujurquina vittata | reverse complement strand
GGATAAAAGGAAGAAGGGAGAAAAGGAGGGGAGGGGAGGGAGGGGAGGAGAGGGGGGGGGGGGGGTAGACAGAAAATAAAACAACTGTGAAAGAAGAACTTTCGCTCTGGCAGTGAAAGTTATGTTGCAATGGCTGCTTTTTAAATTTTCTTGCTCGGCACATTTTCTTCACAGAGACTTGAAACTGTATTCTCATTGCACCCATTCACATACAACACATATGGCTAGAAAACCATGCAGTACTAAACCCTCTCATGAAGCCATGCAGTGAACTCAAAAAACGAAACAAAAAAAAACACAATGGTGGAATGAAATATCCAACTGTTGTATTCTCTTACAGAGGCATCACATCACTCTTCTTCCTAACAGCATTGCTCAGTAGCACTCGTGTGTCTTTCCTTTTTTTTTCTTTGTTTTGTTTTTGATTTTCCCTTTTTTTTTAAAATTCATTTTATCCTTTGTAGACAATGACACAAGAGGACTTTATAGGCAAATTTATCTAATATAACAATACCAAAAAGAAACACAATTTTATTCCTGAAATGAGGCATGCTAAATAAATAGTTGAAGAAGTTTTGCTTTTTTTGGGAAAAAAATATGCTTGTTTGCTTTATTGCAGAAAGGAAGATGAGAAGATCAGTGGTATTCTGATGTGGGTTCATTACATGTGAAGCTGGAGGAAAGGAGGACAGATGGAAACAGGTTACCTGGCTGTGTCAGAGGGTAACAAAATCCACCTACTTGCACCTCTAAAACGTCCTACTTAATGTAATGCAGGGCTTGTTTGTAATTATCAGCTGTCTCCATTACTCTCCATTACATCCTTGGTCTGAAGAGAGGAGGGAGATTTCCCCATAACCAGTTACTAGAGACCAAAGTATCATCCCTCAGCATCCAACTTTGAGGTGTCAAAAACTGAGGACAAAACAACCTGAGTTGTAAAGTTTTATAATCTGAATTTAAACCACATTTAGCTCAAATTCATGCAGTAGTGGCACGACTGCTTCAACTATAATTCAAAGTAACAGGGCCCGCAATTCGAAATCTCTGAAGACATGTCGGCTGCCCTGTCTTGAAGAAATGTGGAACTGGTACTTCAGTGTATTTATTAAAGTCAAAAACATTGTGTTTCAGCAATAAGCCACTGTCAGGGTAATTTAAGACAAACAACAGCGACAATAAATAAAAACCAGGTGAGGTCCAAATGCCAAGAGTCCCAACGACTGACAGATCTGACAGGTGGATGTCTTTAGATGGTAGCTGCCTGCTACTGTAGGGCTCGTCTCCAGTGATTGAAGTCACTGAAATGGATCTCTCACCTGTGTTGGTTGCTGGTGCCTTTTGGAACTTTTCTAGACCAGTTATATGTTTAAAGGTGTGCTTAATTGTTAACCATCCAAAAAAAGGTTTTTATCCAGATTTCTGTAAATAAAATTCTGGTATTTTGGTTGTTGTTTAACACTAGTTAGCAGGTATCTGTGTCTCTGGGTTGCACCAGTAAGGCCTGTGGACTAGTGTTATAATGTTAGCTGATAACTTAGCACTCGTCCTCTTCTCTAAACATAATCGTTGGTCGACACCAAGGCCGGATTATGCAGGGCATTGCACAATTGGGGCTCATGGAAGAAGCAATGTCCAAGCAGTTGCTCCAGCAGGTGAGGCTGACGTCCTCCTGCAGGTGAGAACTCACCAAGAGACCAGTTTGGTTCACAATGTGGCTGCGTGACCTCGTGACTGTCGCATACATGCAAGTTTTACGCTAAGCTAAATGCTTCCTCGTTATAGCTTCATATTTAAAACACATAAAGTGTTAATGATTTTGTTCTCAAAATTTCTGCAAAAAAACAGCGAATAAGCATATTTTCCAAAGTAGCAAACTATTCTTTTTTATCAATACACGGGCTACATCAATTTTTAAACCAAACCCAGGTATCAATACAGGCTAATGCTGAAGTGATATGCACAATCAACAAAGGGGAAAGTCCCACAGGATTACACATAAAGGTTAATCGTGAAGTTGTGGTTTGGATGTTAGCTTCTGAAAACGGAACCCGATTTGTGGAGACTTCAGGATGTTGTCATGGACGAGGGGTCATTCCACATGGCAGCCACGTCCCTGAACCTGCCATTGGAATTGCGGGAAAGCAGTAGCCGTTAGTTTCTTTGTGGGCTGTTCTCTGAAAGCGCCTTTAGAAGTCAAAAACATTAAATCCCTTTGTGTTGAACATGTGGGTTCTCCTGCACTAATGCTGATAACATTTGACTTTGAGGTGCAGGTAGCCTGTGGACATCAGTGCCGTTCAGTTTTCTCAGAGCTGCGGATTTCACATTTATTTTCACTGTTGATAAAGAATTAGTGGTTTCGGTGGATAGAGGGGAAACAGAGGTAGTGGAGCATGGCAAGAAAAATTTCCACACTATTTACTGGTATGTATAGTATCTTACGATACAGCCCCTGTTCATTTTGTCCTGCATGGGATTTAGCAGATTTTGTCTTGGAGTCATTTGCTTTTTATTTCATTGATAACTTATGTGCAAAAACCCAATCTTACAGTTGTTATAGCTGCTAATTTAAGCTCGCAGAGACTGCATGCCTTTCCGTGTTGGCCAACGTTGTGAACTGAACTGATGATTCATTTATTGATCATTCAATTTACTAATCTGCAGGTTCTGTTCAAAGGCACAGCTTACTCGTTCAAGTAGTTGGCCCTGCTCCCATGAGACACTTACTTACATAGAGTGTTTTTCCATAAACTTATTGCATTTTAATGTCTACACTTGGGTGGAAATGAGGAACAAAAGTGAAAAAGAACAACCGAAAAAAACAAAATCAGCATGGCCCACATTATTCATGGGCTTATCTGTTGCTTGTGTAAATCTGACAGGTATTGTGCATTTTCTGGTGACTCGTCAAGGTGTCAGTGTCATAACTAAACTTGTCACATCTCTCCTCTCATTCCAATCAGAGAGAAAATTTATCTTGGATCTTCACTATGAGCATGGTCATTCAGCTGTTACTTTTATCTTTAGCCCAACAGACTTGAAAGGTTACCTGGCATTGATGAGATACTGGGCCAGGCTGATGTTAGCAGGGGTCCCTGTGATGGTAATCTGACGTTCTGATGAGCCCTCCATGGCATTTGCAATTTTGATCTGCGCCCCAGACATCTGTCGAATCTCATTTATTTTGGTGCCCTGGCGTCCAATAATGCACCCTATTAACTGTAGGGGGAAAAAAGCAAAAGTCTTTGAATCTGAAGCTGTCTTACAGTATTTATACTTACTGCCAGTTATGTGCATAATGGCTTATGAAATGGACTAAGTTTATTTTCAGGAAATTTGTTTTAGAAGTTTGATTATTGATGGCATGGTCAGTAGATGAGCATGTGGAGTTATTCTGCTATGCCAACATTAAGAACTAAGGTTTGCAGGATCGTTGTTGGTAACATCAATCATTTCTTCTTATAAGATTTAAGACGCTATCTCAGTGCACAGTGTCAACGTTATAAACACATAAATAAAGTGGGGGGAAACTCAGAAAAACTACATAATGTTTTTAAACATATATGGTAATATGTAAAACAAAGTTCCCATAGGACTCATGAGCATCAGCATATCCGACCACTTCTATAAAAGCAGAAGTGAGGCTAATTTGCTGGTCTGGAACATTTGCCAGGAGAAAACGTTGTTTTGCTAAAAAGACCATAGCAGCACAAGTTAGGTTTGCAAAGTTGCATCTGAACAAACTTTAAGACTTCTGGTTTAATGTCCTTTGTACAGCCGTGACTAAAGTGGCGAAGTTTGACCATAATTCACAGCGCCACATTTAGTGAAAACCAAACACAGCATATCAGCACAAACACCTCGAGCCTGGTGTCAAGCACTGTGGTGGGGAGGTGATGATTTGAGCTTGCTTTGCAGCCGCAGGTCTTGGGCATTCTGCAGTCATTGACTCGACCATGAACTCCTCTGTATACCAAAGTTTTCCAGAGTCAGATGCGAGCCCATCTGTCTGACAGCTAAGCCTCGGCTGAAACTGGGTCATGCAACAGGGCAATGATCCCAAACACAGCAGCAAATCTACAGAGTGGCTGAAAAAGAAAAGAATCGAGATGCTCCTTTCAAAGTCCAGACCTCAACCTGAGTGAAATGCTGTGGCAGGACCTTAAGAGAGCGGTGCATAAACGATTGCCTGCAAACCTCAGTGAACTGAAGCAATTTTGTAAAGAAGGGGGCCTTAAATCAAACAGAAACCGATTTCTTCAAGTTACTGCTGCTGAAGTGGTTCTACAAGCTGCTAATTAATGGAGGGAACTTGACTGTATTCTTCAGGAGGCTGTCTCGTGAAACCTCTCCAGCATTACTCACATCGTTAGGAATGGTGAGTTCATGGGTGCTAGCTGGTGGACTGGCATCCAAACCTGTGCCGGGGAGCAAGAGTATAGAAAATTAAATACTTCAGCAGAGTAATCGCTACAAGGAACTTTGTTGTTTTCATAGACATCTGTGTATTTGTTTGATTTTTTTTCTTTTCCAAAGGAAACACAATCCGCCTTACAGCAAGACAGCAGTGCAAAACTAAACTAATCTGGCTATTCTGGCTTCACATTAATCAGGGTGATGCTATTAATATCTGATATTTTTGCTAATCGAAGCCAACTGTTGGTAACTGTTGCTCTGGAATGGCACCAATTTTCTCATTTAATTTATATTAAGTAAAAGTGAAAAGAATACATTAAATCTTTCCCAAATAATGAAAATGTTCATGTATTTTGCAGCAAAACCTTTAAATGAAATTCCCTGCTTGGAGAGAAAAGGAAACAAAAACACATCCAGAAAAGGGTTCATGAACTTTGTTCAATCCGTTACTCATTCCGTGTACAGGTATGAAGACAAGCACAGCAAGGGTTTAAAAAAAAAAGAACATTGTGTGGCTGCCCAGGAGACAAAATGAAAACATTCACAGCTGCTGTGATGGGGTAAAGTAACCCTACATAAAACGCGTGAGGAATCAATAGAAGAGTGGGCTGAATACACCTACAAGTCAAACTCAAGAAGACACCAACAGCATATGATGGAACTCGGGTTATAGCAGCTTACTTAATAACACTGTTCCACTATATCAGGCATGTGATTGGTTTCTTACATCAATGTGCCAAACGTGACTCCCTCCATGTCAGCTTCATGACAGAGTCTGTTGTGTTGTGCTTTCATTTACGATCTGGCTAGTTTTTCTCCTTTGCTCTCTGTTTCACCCATTAGGCTTGTTTCACTGATTCCAGAGCAGAGTGACAGGGGGAAAAAATGTTATTCGAGTTGTCCAGAACTCCAGTATTTGCTTCAGCATTAAATCTAAAGCACAGGTGCACCATAACTGCAAACCCTCCTGAAATCCTTCACTGTAACTTACACAGTAACCTCACATGCGCCTTCCTAGGAACATTGAGTACATGTCGAGTCAACGTAACCCGCAGTGACTGTAATTAGCCCAGTTAGTACCACTGTTTCCTCCTACGTGGTCCTGTGTGCTTCTTCTTTTGGTGCCAACTCAAGGAGAGAAACTCCACCAACGATTAGTGTTTTGTGGTTAAAATTGCAGAGCAACACAGGCGCACCAGCACAAGTATAAATGCTGGCAAGGGCACTGCCCCCCTGTTAAGGCTACAGCTTAGGCTCTACACAGAATCTGTGCAGAACTATAAAATCTTGTTATCACTGTTGCCTCAGGCCATGAAGATCCTGGGTTCTAACAAGTGCAGGGCCCTTTTGTGTGGAATTTAACCCCCCACCCCTCATGCTTCCGTGGGTTTTTTCTGGGAGCTTTGGGTCACCCAAGCATCATAAAATATCCCGATTTATTGTTTCTTATCTCAGCCCAGGATACTGTGTCAAAAGTTATACTTAATCCCAAGAGACCTAACTTCCTGTTAGAGCTCTTTCTAACAAGTTAGAATTTGGTAAAGCTATAAATTATGGAAGAGGAAAAAAAAAGCCTACCGAAAAACCTACAACCTTGCTACTTATGACTGAGATAGAGTGAGATGCACAGTTCACAGAGAAGGTGAACTTTGGATGTGTTTCTTATCCCCCCCGGACTAATTCCAAAATCACTGGATCTACATAAATCTCATAGGTGACCTCAAAATGCTAAGTTTGCATCTCTGCATGCATAATGGCTCATGCTTTTGGCAAAAAATATACTCATGAGAGCTCTATTTGATTGTTTGCAAGCACGGATGCAGAGGTCATGACACACAGAGACTAATACCAAGAGCTATAAAAGAGATAAGAGATATAACTGATTAATATTGTCAAACCGGCCCACCTGTTGCATTAGAGTTTCCATCCTTAATGGAAAGTTAACAGCCTAAATAATTCGCCCTGCTGCCAAGAGATAATGCAGCTTGGAATACATTGTTTTAAAGTGAAGCCCGGAGGCATTTTTTCCTCTCACTGGCAAAATATCAGAGAAAAATACATACATGGACAAATCAAAGAAAGATAGAAACCACAGGGGCCAAGACATGCTGTGCCAAAATACAGACAAGGTGCAAGGTAGGGAAAGAGAAAAATGTTTCTCTGGATGCAAAGAGAAGGACGTTTCTATTGGGCCTCGAGGGTACGTACCAGGGAAAGCAGGGGTGGTCTGTCCGAGAGGGGTAAAGGGGGTTTGCTGCATAGCCAACTGGTGGAGCTTGGTCAACTGCTGAAGGGTTAGGAGGGAAAGTAGAACTAAGAGGTTACTGTTACACAGGTCACACCAAGAAATGAAGCCAACCAAAACTAGAGTGAAGAAACGGTGAGGAGAAGGAGGCCATGACACGGGGTGGTGGAGGACAAAAAGTAAGAGAAAAAGAGATACAGAGAGAGGATGACTGTCTGTCATTGAGATGCAATATATTAGATAATTTGATTTTCTTTTCCCTTTCCGTTATACCTGTTTCCTTGTCATTTTTTAACGTACTCCAATGTGATTTTGAAAACGTGGACCCATTGGTGAGCACACTAACATTAATTGCGGGACAAAAATATTTTTTCGTCCTCTCAATTACCAAAGATGGCACTTTTTACTCACACTTAGAAGACCCATATGATTGTAAGAGCAGCTGCTCCTCCCACCCAATATGGTCACAGAATGTCCATCAACTGCTGTATATCATTTCCATCAGGAATGAGGGAAGAACGATGCTTTAAGGGCTTCCTCTCCTTTTAAGAGGAGTTTTAATGAGGGTGGAAGAGGGTGTCAGGCCTGTACCTGAGCGATTGTAGCGTCAGCCACCACCTCCACTGGCATCAATCATTGCCCAACTTTGAATTAGTGGATCTGACACAAGGTAGCTCTTGAGTCGCTCTTACGACAAGGACAGATGAAGGCAGATTATTAATGGAGACTATATAGTCCACTGGAATTACAGTAAAGAGCTGTCTACATCAAAACTGCCATTACTGTCTTGATCGTTAACACCAGGAGCCACTGGCTTGTAATCAAACAGATCTTTTCGATAGTTGGGCCACAACGTAACCTTAAACATTGCACAGGCAGTGGTTTTGAAAGTGCAAGCACTTTTCTTGCTTTCCTTGAAAGAACTGGTGTATGTGTGCAATCAAATGTTTGCTCTTTATATAATAAAAACGCGGGTGTTTAATAATGAGATTAAAAAAGAGACTAAGAACTCACATCTGGGTGTGGTATGGCATACTGTCCCTGAATTGTGTAAGCCTGGAAAGATAAAACATACAAGAAAAATCAGCCTTTAGTATCACAGGATTTAATCAAATAAAGAAGAAATCAGCTTGTACATTTTCAATCCCTCTTCAAATATTGAGTTCAAACGGGCCTTTTACAGTAGGTGAACGTACTGTTGTGATCAGAAGCTTACATACACTCATCATGGGCGTGGATGTTTTTATGATTTAATAACTACAAAGCATACATCTTTAATTAATTACTTAAAAAAAAAGAGGAAGAAGAATTGGGTACACAAATTTAATTTTGATTTTTTTCTCATCTACACGGGGTCAAACACTTAAATATATACATACGCTCACTTAAACCTTTTCATAAGTGATGCTGAAGGTTCTTTTTAACTTGACAAGGCCAATTAACTTCATCTTAATAATCATGACTGTCTACAGCTGGTAGTTTCTCTTTGCCAGCATGGGGAAATTGGAAAGCTTTCTTGGAGCCATTTCTAAACAACTGCAGATTCTAAGATGATCAGCTCAAACAACTGTATATAAGTAAAGGTTATTCAGACGTGTCTCTGCTTTGCTGAGGTCTGGAAGAAGACCCGAACTGTCACCTTCACTTGACATGAAATTAGGATGTTCTGGAACGACCCAAGAACCACCAAGGTTCAAGCCTGCAATGAACTGGAAACCGCATGAGCATTGCTGTCCACAGTGAAGCAAGTTTTACATCTCCATGGACTGAGAAAGTGCAACCAAGAAAGAAGCCCCTGTTCCAAAATTGACACCTTTAAGCCTGACTGAAATTTGCAGTTGCCCACATAGAAAAGCCAAATGCCTTCTGAAGAAAAGTTTTGGTTAGAGACCAAGATGGTCAGAGACAAAGATTGAGCCATTTGAATACAAAGACAATAGGCATGTTTGGAAAAGTAAAAATGAGGCTTTCAAATCTAAGAACACCGTACAAACAAGCATGGGGGTGGTAGCATCATGCTCTGGGGCTGTTTTGCTGCCAGTGGTACTACTTGGACAAACAGCACAAGGTGGCATGGAATAATAGAGAGGCAGGACTACCTCCAAATTCTTCAACTTCACCTCGAATCAGCAGCTAGATGGTTGAAACCTGAACACAATTGGACGTTCCGACAGGGCAATGGGCCCAAACATACATCAAAACTGGTTTGGTAAGGGTTTAAGCAGGCTGACATCAAGCTTCTCCCAAAGCCCCAAACTACACCCTATTGAAAACAAACAAAATAACATATATATATATTCCTTATTGTCTGTCTATATACTATATATAATGTTTATACTGTATACACAGCATATAATGGTGGTTTCTCATATTAAACATAGCCAAAGTTTCAGATACTCACAGGGATTCCTGGCGAGCTAAAAGTTCAGGCTTTATACTGTTTTCTTCTAATTTTGGCCCCATTTGATGTCAGAGTGGTTATCCTCTCAGACACACAGCTGTTTATGAAGGGCAGCCAATCAGAAGGAAGTTAGCTTTAAGGGAAAGGAGCTAAAAGTATGTTTCAGAGAGTGTGCTGGAATAGGCTGCGGTGCTGCACCAACATCACGTTTTGAAGTTTGAATCATGCAGAGGCACTCTGGTAGAGTTTGAGAAAAAATATGGAGTTTGATATATGCATAATGGGTCTTCTTTAAATGTCGATTGTGAAATTTCGTATGATTTTCTGGTAGTAACGACAATAAAGTAACGACCCTCCTACGCATCAATAACAATGACATTAACTAACATTAATTGGTGATCTGCTTAAGTATTAGCACGTTCAAAGCAGCATCAAGTGCAGTTACACGTTGTATTTTACAAGTCTTAGAAGAACACAAAAAATAAAATAAAATAAATCCCATGACTGGAAGAAAGTTTTTCATAATGTCCATAAAGTGTATTTGGTGACAGCTGCCAGTGCAAATTTGAGCTGCTTTATGATTCCTCATCTTTGGGTTGTTTCATCTTTAATTTATAGATTCAACTGTATAAACCTAATAGGTGCCTCAGTCTCAAGTGGGTAATTATTCAAATCCCAGTCTAGACGGTGAATGTGTATACTAAAGTTAAACAGAGCATATTAGTCAGTAGTTGTGTTTTGTTTTGTTTTTCATTTAGCACCCAATGGTTCTGATCCCCAGACTAAAGGAAAGCTCCCAAATTGGAGTCATTACAAGTAGTTATATGTTGTGTTTCTTCAGCGTATCTCTTTTTTGCAAAGTTTTCTAATGTCTTGAACAGCTTTTAGCCCCAATCTGCAGTTAAATTGTGTGTATTAGCTGGACACACATTAGTATTCGCCCAGCACTCTTGCTGACATTAATGCCATTGTTGCTGAATCACACATTATGGTGCTGCTACCATCCCCACCTCCCTGCCTCCTTCTGTCACGATCCCGTGCACTCAACCAACAATGACTGTCAGCTAAAATCCACTCAGCAGCCACTTATTAGGTACACCTGTTCAGCTGCTTCTTAACACAAATATCTAATTTGAAAAATCACATGGATTCCATACATTTAGGCATATTGATATGATCAAGTTCAAACTGAGCATCAGAATAAGGAAGAAAGATGATTTCAGTGACTTTGAACCTGACCTGATTGTTGATGTCAGACAAGCTGGTCTGAGTATTTCAAAAACTGCTAATCTGCTGGGATTTTACTACAAAGGTGTACCTAATAAAGTCATCGGTGAGTGTATTTAACCAACTCCAGCTCACATCCTAAACTACTTTTGCCATTAGTGTTTTTTTCTTTGTTTGTTTATCTGTTTATTTGTTTTTCTGGCTTTCCCACCTTACCCTGAACCTTCATTTTTGTATCAGTCAGTGTCGTGGGAAAATACTTAAACTAAGCAAGCTACAATAAGCCAACAGATCGACTGATGTCAGTTCCAGTCCACATCAGCTGATGGCTCCGCTAACTGCTCCAACAGGCAAATCTCACACATGGAGTGCCACTTCAGCTATTTGCTCTGCAAGCTACTTTGCAACCCACCTCCACCTCCATCGTCTCCATTTCATGGTAATAATTAATTCTGGCTGAGGGGGCCCTACTGCTGCAAAAGATATAAATTACTCCAGTTAGAATATTATAATACTCCTATTTTGACTAAAGCCTCTCTGCTGGAATTTTTCTGGTAGAGATCTTTGACACAACTAATTGATGGCTTTTGAAGGCAAAGAGGAACAGTTATTTGGCACAAAACCATTTTGTTGTTAATTAATACAGAGGAAGCCCATTATAACTTCTGACCCAGCAGGTTTAATTACATTATATTTTCAAAGGACTTTCTAGCCTACGTCACTCCATCTGGCTCAGTCATGAAATGAGAGAACTGAAAGAACAGCCGTGCACACCAGCTGCATCCTCCCAAATTCATAAATGTCGTTTATAATATATATATATATACATACATATACAGTGGTGTGAAAAAGTGTTTGCCCCCTTCCTCATTTCCTGTTTGTCACACTTAAGTGTTTCGGAACATCAAACCAATTTAAACAGTAGTCAAGGACAACACAAGTAAACACAAAATGCAAGTTGTAAATGAAGGTGTGTAGTAGTAAAGGTAAAAAAAATCCAAACCACCATGGCCCTGTGTGAAAAA
>VUQK01006911.1:10178-30231 GCA_015106715.1 Bujurquina vittata | reverse complement strand
AGTGTTTGTGTGTGTATATATATATATATATATGTGTGTGTATATATATATATATATATATATATATACACACACACACACACACATATATATATATATATATATATATATATATATATATATATATATATATATATATATATATATATATATAGTTTATCACAGGGATTATATTGGGCCATAGGCTCTCTGTACAAACCGGTCAGTGATTTCAGAATAGTGTAGGGATTAAAAAGGAAATCATTTGGCTAATAACCTACGCGTCATTGTGTAATCGCTGGTATTTTGTCAAAGAGAAAGAAGCGATAACTCCAATAGTTGTGAAACCGAGAATATCGTCGCTTTTAATCTGGACTCCATCATTCCAACAAGCCATTCTTATTTTTCGTGCCATCTTGTCGGTTTGATCGCGTCTACAACGGCTGGACGTGTTTTTTTTCCAAATAAGCGTAAATGTTTGGAAACCGGCTCAAAATCTGGCCCTGAGATGCGCGTCCCCGCTACTGTACGGCGACCTGTTGCACGCCACGCGCGTTCCCACATCATAACAAGTTATGATTCATAAATATTATGACTTCTCCGAAAAATGCACTCCCGGATGTGCATTTCCTCCCACAGGCCGCGCATCGCCGACACAAGCCCTTTAAATATAACACAAATAAAACTTACCATGTTTGAAACGATGATTTTTGGCAGCGATATTGTGTAATGACAAGAGGGGGGGAAGCTGAGGAGCTTATGTTGGGTAAGATCGGCTCCGTCTCTCAGCCGGGACACTGGCGCAGCATTTTCCTATTCACTCCCAGGGATGCGCAGTCAGACAGCCGCATTTTTTTCAATTATTTATCTCCGTAGAAAACCGCGTTTCTTTCTCTTATGACAAAGGGTTATTATGCCTGAATGTATTTACTCAGAATCCAGTGGCACGACTGAAAGCAGGACCGGTGCTGATAGCCGTAGCCTGCTCGCTACAAGGGGAGGATTATTTTTTCTCTCTTGGTCGTAGACTACGTGCAGCTCTTCCTCCCCTCTTTGTATTTGTCGGGGCCTGCTCCTGTCCGGCCTGCTGCGCTAGCTGCGGTGCTGTCTGTCTGTCTGTCTGTCTGCTAAGCTGGCTTGGTGTCTGTCTCCCTGTCTCTTATAATTAATGGCCCTCGCCGCCAGACGGTCCTTAGGGAAACTGTGACCACGGTTACCTCCACATTGGCTCTCAGTGTGCATGTCACATAGGAGCGCAGGCCCGAGAGCGCACACCTCTGATTCAGGCATGAACCAATGTAGAACTAAAGATTTACGCGGGTGACAGAGGTTCCCACTGATGAAAAAAGAAATCACTATTCGCTCATTTTAATAAAGGGTTTGTTTGTTTAAAAAGGGTTAGACACGCCTCTTTGTAGATGCAGTGGTTCCCCATTAAAATCACATGCACGGGATGCGGACTAAAGTTCTCTTAGGAAAAAAAAAGCGAAGTAAGCAGACCACTTGAGCCATTTCAACACAATATTTTGTTCATTTTGGAGACATTAATGTAAAAATAAATAGAAGCACGTGATGATAAAATTTCCCTTTTATCTTGTAAAGAAGAATACGAGGCTCCTCCTTAGTATCTTAGGATAAATTATCTTTCTTTAGTGACCCTTAAAGGAACATATTAATAATTTCCCCTTTGCGAGCCTGTCAGTCTGGTCCTGGACCCCTTGCAGAAATGATCAACAGCGGTGGTATGAGTTTGTCGCTACAATGCACAACTTATTGTGGCAGCAGTCTCACATTTTTATTATTGCCCCCTTACAATGATTGTTGCTTTATCTTAACTCATATCTCTCTTGTACATTGAGGCTGACAGGGGCTGTGGTTTATGTGTTTCAACCGTACAGCCACTAGGTGTCTCTCAAAGACAAAAACTGGAGGCATGTTGAAATGATTATCCATCCATTCATCCATCCATCCATCCGTCCATCCATCCATCCATCCATCCATCCATCCATCCATCCATCCATCCATCCATCCGTTCGCTACTGCTTATCCTTTTTGGGGTCGAGCCTAATTCTGCTATTGTAATGCAAGAGTCAGGGTACACCCTGTACAGGTCACCAGTCTGTTACTGGGCTAACACAGAGACAGCCATTCATACCTACAGCCAATTTAGAATCACCAATTAAATTAACCCCACTAGCTGCATGTCTTTGGACTGTGGGAGGAAACCAGAGTACCCAGAGAGAACCCACACAAACACAGAGAATAGGCCAACTGCACACAGAAAGTTCCCAGTGATGGATTCAAACCTTCTTGCTGCGATGTATCACTGCTCCACCATGCTGCCCAAAATGAGTGCCTGTGCCACATGATTAGATATTGCACAAATTTACAATGTCTTTATAATTATATCATTAAATACTTGGATAAACGATACACAATATCTCTCTGCAGAGGTCAGCAGCATGAAACCCAAACTGGAGTTCAGGCCAAAGCGGATGAATAGTTGTGCAGTGCAGCAGGCTCTGATGAAGGGCTGGAATGTACTATTTAAAAAATCTGCTTATGATGAAGACGACTGTGGTCCTGATCTGGATGAGGGTTTTTTTTATTAGACACAAGAGAACAAAGCGGGCCAGGCAGGTTTCAGGCAGTCTTACAATGTGAAACCAGTAGTCAGTACTCAGTGTTGAGGGGATGATATTCTTTATTATTGTTGCTAGGTGCCTGACAACATTACATTCCTACCACATTCCAGAAAGGAGTAATCCTTAAAGTGCCCAGGTGTCTGGAGCATGTCCGAGTATGTAACCTGAGACAACAGTGGGACCTGTTGGTGTTGTGGTTGGACCTCGTAAATGCCTACATGGCCCTACTGAAAAAGGTAAAGACAATGAATGATGCCATATCCCACATAAGTTCAGGGATTATGCTTGACTACTCTCACAGCCTCACTCTGATGGTCTGCAGTCTCATTGAGGCAGACATTCAAAAAGTGAATCTTGGATACGTCACTTCAGCAATTGTTTTCACTCTCGAGGGTATGCTGAATAATGAGTCCTTTATCATCCATCCATCCATCCATCCATCCATCTGTCCGTCCTCTTAACCACTTATCCAGGGAGCTGAACCCTATCCTAGCTGACACTGGGTAGGGGCCAGTCCAGGTACACCCTGGACAGGCCACCAGTCTATCACAGGGCTAACACAAAAAAGACCATTCAAGCTCACATTCACATCTACAGCCATTTTAGAATCCCCAATTAACCTAACATGTGGCTTTGGGCTTGGAGAAGAAGATGAAGTACCCAAAGAGAACCAACGCAGGCACGGGGGAAGCAGGAAAACTGTACACAGAAAAGGCCGGAACAGGAAACAGGAAGCTTATTGCTGTGAGGTGACCACTGGATGATCTGACTGACAATCATTTGTCCCAGAGAACAGATTGATCAAGTGGATGAAGTGCACATCCCTTGTGTGGAAAAATCTCAGCAACAAGTTCTGCTGAAAAAGTGTTTGCAGAGACACAGTATCCATGCCAGCAACCAACATGAAGCTGGAAGCCTGGCAAGCTGCAGTGGAGAAGCCAGATTCAACAGGTAAGGTTTAAGGCTTTGAGTCTGAGCAGCATTTCTATATAAGGAAGCCTAATACATGTTGGGTATCACTGAGCCCGGAAAGTGTAAGGCCATCATGTCGTCCAATGAGGCACCAGAAGTTGTTTCAACCATAGATCCAAGAGAAGAATTGTAGTTATGGTAGCACCATGTGGATACGAGCTCGTCAGTCCCATGTGTTTCACCTGGGTGTATTAAGACCCAAAGCACCTTATGACCTTATGAAACATTACGGATTGAGGTGTCCAGGTGCATCAAGATAATGTACTTTAAAATTAATTTTACAAGAACTATTATGTAAATTAATAAATAGGAAAACATAGTTGTTGTTTTTTAACCAGAGCTCCTTGTTTCATGCATGTTCATATGAAGTAACACTCACTATCTCAGGAGTTAATTGGCTTTTGTATCTGACCGTGGCTTGTGTTTCTTGAAAGGATTTTCTGGGTCTATAATATAAATATATAATATAAAATCGGTTGTCATCAGCTCTTGTAAGTTTACATTTCTTAGCAGTGTCTTTTGAAGCAGGAAAAAGAAACTGAGGTCTTTTTCCATGTTCTCAATTTGAATTTCTCTTGGGAGATGCCAGGAGAAAAATAGCAACAAAGTTTCCTTGGAAAAGGTTCTGTGATTACTTGCTTTACTCTACACAATCTTAAGTCTTTGTGCACCCATTTCAACCTGCAAAGGTCCAATTTCTAATACTGAACATGTGTTTTTAATTGTAAACAAGGTTTGAGGAAGCCAAAAGCCCAAGGTCCTCTTTCTCTGTGCACGGACAAGTCAACAGAAATCAAAATAAAATAAAACTGAACACTTGTGTCTAAGAGCAAATTATACACAGCTGAGATTCTAAGTTTAATGTATATATTGTTGCTTTGTGCCCAAGTAACTGCTCTCTCATACAAACCTCAGCTGTAAGTTCAGTGGCCATGAAATGTACAAATAACTGAACCTGCATGTTACCCAACTAAGTCACTGGAAGCTGCAGTCATGCTTGTAAATGACAAAGAAAACAAATTCAGAAAAGCAATCAGCATGTGGGACACATGTAGAGAAAAAGGTCTCAATTCCAGAGTCATTTTGTTGGCATAGGACAGCTAGGAAGAAAACACACGGATAGCTGAATAGTGATCTTGCCATGTTTGCCACTGTGTAGCTCTGTGTCAAAGTACAAAAACTGATTTTTGTCTTCAAAGTTTCCTAATCAATTTTCCTGCCCCCTCTCCCTCCATCCACCTTCGCCCTCCTACCTTCCACCTCCCATCTTGGGATCAGGTGACCTCTCTGAGAGCAGTGAATCTGTTGGGATTAGCCTCCAATCAGCATACTGACTGCACACAACTCACCCACTCATAGATGGCTTTAGTCTGCAAACACTAGGAAACTATCGGGTAAGGAATGGCACTTTGAGTTCTCGTATCTTTTTAAAATTATTTCTGAAGATTTCATTTGCCAATGGAGCATAGCTGTTAGTTTAAAACATTAAAGTTTTTGGTTGAATGCAGAAAAGAAGAGCGCATGTAAAGGAAACCGAGCCAACCATCTGTCTTAGATGATCTCTTGATCCTTCCACTGCAGCAGCTTGAGTCTAAGTGCAGTTAATGCTCATCTAGAGTCAGTGTTACAACACCTTTACTCTTACTTTGAAGAAAAGGAACCGTCATTTACTATGCCTAGGTTTTTTTGATGGATTGCATTGTTTCATTTGGTGATGTTCTCAATATATGAGATGCTTTAATTATCAATTTAATTGTAAAGAATGTTTTTTTTTGGCACTTAATATCATTTTTAGGACTTTTAGTTGTATTAATATAGTACCTAACAAAAGTGCATGAGGCATTTCTGGTATATTTTTACAAGTTCAGCCTGTTTTCTCATTAAAACTGCTTACTTTGTTAAGTGTCTATTCATAGAGCACAGTAGGCAAAAGCCCAGTAGACAGGATTACTGGTCTGAGTGCACAGTTGGAGTGAAACAAGGATTCCCAGCTTGTCATCTCAGTGCTGGCTGTGTCTTGTCTGGGTCTGTCTTGTTTTAGTGTTTCTTATACATCACACAAACATGTTAGTCTGTGCAATTATTGATATTTGTGTGTTTTATGTGTTTGCAATTTAATCAGTGTTCCTATTTATTTTCTTCCTCTTGTATGAATCCAGTGTTCATAGTATCCTTGTCATCATGGCGTCCCTGGATGAAGAGCTGACCTGTTCTGTGTGCCGGGACAGCTTCAGCCAATCCCAGCCCCTGCCCTGTGGTCACAGCTTCTGTCCTGCATGCGTCCGCGAGGCCTGGAGCAGCCAGGGTGAAGGCAAAGGTCGTTTCACCTGCCCCCAGTGTCAGGAGGAGCATGACGAACTGCTGTGTGACTGCTGCCCTCCTGAGGCAGAGAAAGGACAACCACCGTTGGCGGTTAAGACCTGCCTGAGGTGTGAAGTGTCACTGTGTGCCGAACATCTCCTGCCCCATCTTGAGAGACCAGCGTTTAGCACCCACCTTTTAGTGGATCCGCTTTGGGATCTGTCCCAGCGACGGTGCCCAGCGCACACAGAGCTGTTCCGCTACTACTGTGCTGATGAGAGGGTGTACGTGTGTGGTGACTGTCTGCTGGAAGGAGGCCACGCTCAGCACAAAGTGAAGGCACTGAGACACGTGGAGGAGGATCTGAAGGTATGCTGGATGGATAATCAGCAAATATATGCTTGCATGTTAGTGTGTGGCTGCTGAAATACCTACTAAGTGATTTCACAGGTCATTCTTCAGACACTGCTTATAAAAGCAGAGGAGAAACTGAGAGATGGAGAGCGAATCCTCAAAGAGCATGAGAATATTGATTCCATCATGGCTGTGAGTAAGCATATTTATCAGTGCAAAGTAAACTTAATGACTCACATGACAAATCACAGGCCATGTGGTTTGATTATGTCTCAGTCACTGGTATGCCAACAATCCAGTATTCTCTCATCACTGGTTCCAGGACTGTCTGAGGCAAGATGATGCCCAGGTAGAGCAGCTGAGCTCAGATCTGCAGGCCCAGGTCAACAAGCTGGTGATTGCACTGAGAGAGATCACCAAGAGAGAGAGACATCAGGTCATAGATCGTGTGCATGAAGACTGCTCCAAAGTGAGGGACCACATGCACCAGATGCTGAGAATCCAACACTATCTGGCCTTACTGTTGGCAGAGACAGACCCTTTCCTACTGATCTGGGTAAGAGCAGACACTTCTTTTTGGGAACAAGGCCATATAAATGCAACAGTCTTATAGCAGAAGACAGTAACGATACGGTGCTCTCTGATGTGGAAACTAACTGTTGTGCAACTGCAGAATATTTGAAGTTGTCGCCATTTTTAGCCAAAGCAATCCACCACTGCAGGTATGACTGAAATATGCTGCCATAAGTCATCGGCTACTTTTTCTGCATTGGAATCAGCAGATCAAAGATATCTCAAAATTTTCCATTTGCATTCCCACAAAATTTTGCAATGACATGACTGCATATTAGAACCATTTGAAGTTGCAAAAATATGGAGCTGAGAGCTGGGGATACAATACTGAGGAATTTACAGAAAAAAACAAGCACTTTTTTTTTAATCTACCTGAGCATATTCACATAGACAGCTATGGTTCATCCTGTCAGTGACAGGATGGCATGTTTTTCTCAGCTGTCCTTGACTTTTCTTTTTTGCAGGCCTTTCAGTCAGATGACACAAAGTAAGTCCAGAATAAATCAATCCGACTGTATTAGGTCACGTCCTGAGCTGTATTATTTTGGTGAGAGAGAGACAGAGGGAATTAAAGGCGCACAATATTAAATGAGTTATTTCATGTGTGGAGCTTGTTTGTCTTCCCCATGTTTGCGTGGGTTCTTTCCAGATACTCCAGTTTCCTTCCACAGTCCAAAAACATGCAGTTACTGGGGTTAGGCTAAATTGCTGATTCTAAATGGCACATAGGTGCAAATGTGAGTGTGAATGGCTGTCTGTCTCTCTGTGTTAGCCCTGCATAGGCTGGCGACCTGTCCTATGTGCACCCTGCCTCTTCCCCTGTGACAGCTGGGATAGAATAAGCAGAAGAAAATGGAAGAATGGGATGAATGGAGTTATTTCATTTAACATATCCTGCACTAAGTATTGTACTTTTGTTTTGTAGGTTATTAGCTGACCTGAACAGTCCACTTTACATTCCTGATCCCATCAGTGTGGACAGGAAACACATTCTGGAGGACATTGAGAGCAAGTATCGTGATTTCATCACTGCTACCCTCCGCTGTCTCAGTGAACTCAAGAGGGAACTCTGTGAGTGGAATGTCTGCGTGACACTTAACCTGCCCCGATAATAATTTGAATGGAATAGTGAGACATTTTGTGGAATATTTAGCTTAGCATTAAGACTGAAAACAGTGAAACACAGGTAGCCTAGCTCGGTCCGATTAAAAAAAAGTACTTTATTTTATCAGTTCTCTGAGAGTTATTTACCTAACAAAGTATGAAGTTAATTTGGTGCTGCAGGTGATTGTCCTGTGAACTCACAGTGAGCCAATGAGAACATGTGTGAAGCAGATGATCACCAGTTTTGTGCCTCATGTAAAAAAGGACAACATTGGAACTCATATTTTTGTGACATTGTCTGGAGTTCATGTTTGAAATAAATTTGAGAATTTGTTTATTTATGGTTTCATATTTTGGTTTTGGTTCATATGGTTCAGTTGAGGACACAGAGGCAGACACTCAGAGACTGGCAGCCAGAGCAAACAAAACACTAGCTTTAATAAGACGCTGCTGGTAACTTACAAGAGTCTAGGCAAATTCAAAAGCAACAAAATGACAAATACGCACACAAAAGTTAAGCTGCTGCTAGAAGCAGGAAGGCAAAACAAAGGCAGGGAAATAGGCAGGAGCCGTGAGTGGATATTTATGTTTGAGCAGAATATGCTCTAAAAATCTGATGATTTAAGATGCAATGCCCCAGGTCTTGAAAATGAGAAATATGTTCATATTTAACTAAATTATTTTCTCAGTTATAATTAGAGTACCATCCAGAAAGCAGAATTTTGTTCTATTTGAATAGGACAGTCTACTGGTATTTTTGTTTTTATGGTACAACTTATCATATTTGCTGAATCCAGTATGAAAGAATTTAATGTCAAAAAGAATTCTACGTGTTTTATTTTACAGGATTTGAAATTGTCACTCATGATCTTTTGCAATGTGAATTTTTTTTTATTAGTGTGCTTAAATATGTGACTTTACAGGACAGCTTTAATATTTCTTCATACGCAGACATTATTTGAGAACCTTTTGATATTTGAAGCTAAAGGCTCTAAACTTTATACCTTAAAAGTTTTATGCAAATCAGAGACAATCACGCAGAAGGTCCATGTTGGTTTAAGGTGGAAGTACCTTTATGCTTAAAAACAGGAGTCTATTCATCATTTAATAACCTGAATCCTGCTGGAAACAACACAGTCTGAACCAATGATCACAATTTTGGTGATTCGTGGTTAAAATGTGCTCAGCGTCAATCTGACTGCACATTTTTATTTATGTCTGTTTGGGATTTTAAAACTTTTTTTTTTAACAGCTATTCACAGTTTCTCTCATGCTCTGTCTGCAGTAACCAGTCCTCTGACTCTGGACACAAACACAGCTCATCCTCTGTTGAGCATCTCAGATGACCTGCGCTCAGTTGCACGGGTTAAAAACCGCCTGCCCTGTGCAGCTCATCCCGAACGTTTTGACCACTGGCCGCAGGTCCTCACTGTCCAGACCTTCTCCTCCGGGACTCACTACTGGGAGCTGGAAGCTGAGGGATTCTGGGATGTTGGCATCTGCTACCGAAGTATTGGACGGAAGGGCAAAGAAGGCAATGCGTTTGGGAACAACAAGGTACACATAATCATTTCAGTGTTAATTCTTGTAGCATTGATGTGTTTTCTTTGCAAACTAATGAAATGAGCAGGATTTTGATACTTTGGTATTGGTAGTGTTTACATTTGTCAACCACATGCAATTTAAGTGAGAGACAGTACTTCCTGCATTGATTTATCTGCCCATCATTTACATGATTAATGGATTTTGTTGTATCAAATGCCATAAACTAGTTTTCTTTTGAACACCGCAGTAATTTTTTATCATTTTTGCTTAAAACAATTAAAATAATGAATGTTGCTAGTTCATTCTCTGCATATCAGTAAATGTTAGATCTCTAGTTTCAGCTGAAATAAAAACACTTTCCTTGATTAAACCCTGCAGGTTTCATGGAGCTTGACACAGCAGCATGACAAAAAGCTAGCAGCCTGGCACAACCGCAGGAAGACCCGCCTCACACACCAAATGAGTGGCAATCGAGTCGCAGTAGCCATGGACTACAGCGCAGGTACCATTACCTTCTCAGAAGTGGGACGATCTAACAACCTGATCCACCTCCACACTTTCACCACCACCTTCACTCAGCCGGTGTGCCTGGGCTTTGGACTCTACAAAGCTGAGCTCAACAGTCGCATCTCTATTATTAAAGTCTGATGTGATGAAAAGGACGACCGGGAGGATAATAACTCTGTTAGCCACTGCGCTGTTTTTTTCAGAGCCTTTCCAAAATAAAGTATTGTTGGTTTGTGTTGGAACCTTTGCCGTGAGCTGCTGTTTCTCTGCCGCCTGCTCTCAGAGGCCAAACTGTGTCTTTTAAAGCTGTGATCTGCTGATACTCACATGTTAAAATATTTCCAGAAGAGACCAAGGGGACACTACAAGGAAAGGCTCATTTTAAAGGGGACCAATTAATTTTCATTTCCAATTAAATATTTTTATCATTGGACTCTACTGGAGTATCTCTGCAGTGCAAGATAATCCTTATTTCTCTTATACTAGCCCTTGGTGCAACCACTCAAAACAAGCCCATTTATATCCCTTCCCTCTTCCTTAAAGCCAACTTTTATGGGGCTTCCGTACTCTCAGCTAGAGCTTTGTACTTGAGACGACCATATTAGGAATATGAGCTCACTATGACATCATACGGAGCTAAGCGTACAAAAAAAGCAGTCTAAAACCATCCATTTATAGCAGCTTGAGGCCTGAGCTTTGGGGATTACATGCACACATGCTGACATCATTATTTGAAACCATGTTTAATGTGAGCATCCACGACTGTAACGGTGTATGTGACAGAAAATAAGGAAAAGCAGAGTTCCCCTTTAAAGAGAATAGAAATTAGTTTTGGATCAATCTGCAACATTGTTAAGCATTTTTATCCCACTAGAAATAAGGATGTTATGGAAAAGTAGGAAATGTGTTTGGTTGAAATTAATGATATAAACTTGAACCTTTGCTCATTCCAGCCTTCTTAATCATCTCTGAAGCTCTACCTCAGTTTTGTGATTTTCTGTCTATATCCAGGAGCATCTAGACATTAAGTGCAGGATCAAAGAAAAGCACAAAAGCAGCATCTTTATAGATCAAACAGTGCTTCTGACCTGAGAATCCAGCTTTGTTTACCACCTGGATGCATAAAGCCTTGGATATATAATTGTTTTCGCTTGAAGACGGGTGGCGAAGGAGCTTTTGATTCTTGTGATGAAATCACCGTTTTGGCTGGAAATTACAGGACGGGGGGAAAAGGAGAAAACAACTGCCACTCACTTGCTAACTTTGCTCTTTGAAGCTACTCACACTTATTTATCTTTTAGATTACTGTGAAGGTGAGTGGGCGGATGCAACATAGAGGGTGAGAACGAAGCAGACGGAAAGGAGAGTGGCTAAGAAAGAGAGAGAGAGGGGGAGGAATAGGGAGAGATCAGAGCAGTCCCTGCCTTGGTTGCGATCAGCCATGCTGTGAATTCATATGATAGAGGAGTGGGAGAACAAGGATATTTCAGTCCTTCAGATATGGAATACGCGATTGTTCCAGAGGGAACAGGTGATAATCTTTTTTTTTTAATTCTATTCTCATAATTCTTGTATTTTAATGCACAGAGCACTCAGCAGTCAGATCTTGAAAAACATTTATGATGAATAGCAGAACAATTGCATCACTGAACAAGCAAGCTATTGTGTTTGTCTCTGGATAAGTTTATTAAAGCTGAGAAAAGACATGTTTTCACCCTGTTGCTAATTTTGCTGAGATAAATGGATCTTATTTCAAAAATATTGTGCTTTCAAATTGCCTTACTAGAAAAAAAAAGGAAAAACTTTTCATTTAATTTCAGTGAGTTAAACCAGAATGTCTGTTGAACCTGCAGAGAGAATAAATGTGTTTATGTGTCGCTGCTGCATGTGTGAGTGTGAAACAAAAGCACGAGTGCGAGAGAGAGAGAGAGCGTGAGGGAATGCACGCTGAACGGCTGGGAGCGACGGAGGGACGTGCAGCAGACAGATGGTCACTCAGTGGAGTTGTTCCCACTCTCTCTCTCTCTCTCTTTCTCGCTCCCTTCTGGGTCCTATATCCTCCCCCTGTCACCTCTCCAGAATCTTACCTCATCAGTTTTTTTTTTCTTTCCTCACCTCGCTCCCACACCTTTTCCATCCTCATCTTCATCGGTTAAAGCCTGGACTTGGATCTTCGCTTGCCTTGCCGCACCTCATCTTTTCTCTCTCTTCCCCTCCCCAGCTACGTCGCTACTTATTTTTTTGCTGAAGAAATCAACTTGAAAATATCAAGAGAATTTTTTTATTTTATTTTATTTTTTTGTGATTGTCATTCTGGACCCTTGTTGACATAGCACGTAGGACACTGAAGAGGTTTGGGATTTGTGGAGGCAAAAAGGAAACTAGAAAGAAAAAGAAGAAGGTGGTGATTGACAGCTATGACCAATAAACCAATCTGAGTTAGAACTGCCTGGAAGACACACTTACAGTAAAAAAAGGATTTCTTTCTACTTCTGTTCTGATCCAGCAAACTCCGAGAGTGCTTCTTTAGCTGTAGCATGTTTATTTATTCTGCAAATTGTCCAGAGTGACACTTTTCCACAGCAGTTAGAGATATTTGACTAAAAATCCCAGGTTCAGTGATGCCCCTCAGGTCAGTCCACTCTGACATCCTGCTCCTCCTGGGTGTGCTTGTGATGTGGGGACCTTTGGAATCCAGGGGCCAGAATGATACAGAGCCCATCATCCTTGAGGGCAAATGTTTGGTAGTATGTGACTCCACTCCTTCGTCCGAGCCCACCGGTAATGCCCTGGGCATGTCAGTGCGCTCTGGCTCTGGTCGGGTGGCCTTCTCTGCTAGTCGCCAGACCAACCACGAACCGACGGACATGAGCAACCGTACCATGATCATCTACTTTGATAATGTGAGTGTGCTGCCATAGATAGCTGTCTTTTACAATGCCCATTTGTAACATACCATGGCAAATTGTGACAAGTTTCCATAGTATGCAAAGTGGTGACTTTTTAATTTCATGTTTATATCATATCTTGCCTCCTTTGTCTCTTTTTCCCCACCATCTGCTCAGATTTTGGTTAACGTGGGCACTCATTTTGACCAAGAAAGTAGTGTGTTCCTGGCACCAAGGAGAGGGGTGTATAGCTTCAACTTTCATGTGGTGAAGGCCTACAATAGACAAACTATTCAGGTACGCTACCTCAGCTATTACAGCTGCCGTTCCAATGGGTCGGCTCGCTCTAATCTCATTGTTTCCTGTCTCTTAGGTCAGCCTGATGGTGAACGGCTGGCCCATGATTTCAGCTTTCGCCGGGGACCAGGACGTGACCAGAGAAGCTGCCACCAATGCCGGCCTTGTGATTATGGAGAAGGGCGACAAGGCCTACCTCAGACTGGAGAGAGGCAATCTGATGGGAGGCTGGAAGTACTCCACATTCTCTGGCTTCCTGGTTTTCCCCTTGTGAGAAAGATGGAAGGTTGAAGCGCTGAAAGAATGACAGGAGGAGAATTGGATACCAGAGAAGTGAGAATGATTGAGAAAAAAAAGAGAGGAGGTGGTAGGCTTCAAACTGTAACCTTATATAGTGCATGAAAAGACAGCTTTTATGCAAAAGTGAGAAGACTGTATAAATGAACCAAAAGAAAATGTGAGTAGACAGCAAACATAATTTGTCTGAGGGATTCATTTGCTCTGTTTTTTATGTCTAAATGCTTGTTGGGTTTGTATAAGAGATACTTTGTGACAAAATTCTAAAGTAGCCATTTAAAATGTGGGCTTCTGTGCTAAAGTATTCAAAAGCTTCTCTTTTCTTCCTGTTGTTGCAGTGTACACTGCTGTGCTTCACATGCCATCCTGTCTATGTTTAAAACGAATCCCTTTATTCTAGTGTGTTGTTTGACTGGTGTTCCCCTATATGCCTGTTAGTATCATGCAACAAATGTTTATTTACCAAGAAATTTCTATCAAGAACCAAATAAAATAATCTAACTCTGGCTGAGTATTTCACTTTGAGTAAGCAGGAATGCTTTCAGACAATGTGCAATGAATCACCGAGACTGTGACATATCAATCTGCTTATACAAAGCAGTATTTCTCATTCCTTTCATTGTACTCTACCCAGTGCCGCGGCAGCTGTTTGTAAATATAGATCCCACCAGCAGAGTTGCCGTTGGCAGGGACCTATTGGACCAGCATGGGCCACGGTATAAAGTGTATTGTATGGTGGATGCTCCTCACAGGGCTGAAGACAGATGGAGGCTCTGGCGAGCAGGCAGGCTCATCTCTGCAGGGCTGCCATGGATAAAGTGTGGTGTGCTGTCACATGTTGTCACTTATGCTTCCATGGTTCATGACCACCATCTCTCTCTTGCTCACTTTGACTTCCTTTTTCATTTTCATCCTACATTACCAAAATTATACATTAATAAACTTAGGATGGGGAGTAAAAAATCAGAAAAATGGAAAACATAGATATTAATCTGTGCTATAATAATAATGCACTGAAAAAAGAAGCTCTTATAAGATTAACCTTAAGTCCTACATGGCAAATGATAACCTTTTCAAATATTTTTCAGCTTCCGCTGTGTGTTATTCTCTTGGTTATACATCTTTCGCTCTTGAGAAGGAATACAAATATTTAATCACTGTTTAACATCACTTTGGTGGCCCTGAGGCACGAAAGGCAACTAGAAAAAGAAAACACAATTTCAGAAAAATATGTTGCGTTTGCTGAAATGGTTAAGTCTTATTGTTTTTATGCTTTGCACCTCAGATCCACTGTACTGGAATGGCTCATTGGCCAGCCTTGGAGAGTGAGTAAATGGACTAGCTCTTATATAGCGCTTTTCTACTCTGACTGAGCACTCAAAGCGCTTATACAGCATGTTTACATTCACCCCATTCACACAAGTACTTTCATATGTAACTAAGCGCTTTTTAATTAGCTAACATTCACACACATTCACACTCCAACGCTTGCGTCGGAGAGCAACTTGGGGTTAAGTATCTTGCCCAAGGATACATTGGCACGCAGCCTGGAGTAGCCAGGAATCGAACCACCGCCCTTCCGATCAGTGGGTGACCTCCTGAGCTACAGCCACCCCAGCCTTCCTTTGTGCCCCCAGGCCCACAAGGACCTGCAGAAACAGCACACTGTCTGCAGTGTCATTTACTTGAAGGGTTGCAAATAATCTCATATGACAGTATAATCATCCTGTGTAAAAAAAAAAAATCTAAGTATGACATTATTTAAGCTTAATTTATACTTACATGGCATATTATTATTATCTAATGAATTATCATTATCTAATGAATCTGTGATTAAGCAAATTGCCAAACACCAAACTTGAAGAAAAAAGTACAAAATGTAGAAAGTGTAATAGATGTTTTCTGCCTAGTTTCCCAGAAAACTCTGATAGTCCAAAAGCCATTTATTATAGTTCAATCTTAGGACACCAGAGGGCACCAAAGCCCGACAAAAATCTGAATTTCTTATGAAAGCACCGGACCATCACCATTAGTACCCACAAGAACGCTTATATTAATGTCCCATGTGTACCATTAACCTTAAAAAATATATATAACGTGCCAAGGTGGTTTGGATATACATTTATAGAAAGTAATAGAGCGATATCAAGGCAGGTCTTCATTCATTTAATGATGTAGGCTGACTCCTGAGCTGTGGCCAGTGTAATAAAACGCTGAAAAAACGACGGTGTGTCATTCACAAACAGGTCTTACGGCCTTGCAGTGCAGTG
This sequence comes from Bujurquina vittata, assembly GCA_015106715.1. Taxonomy (NCBI): domain Eukaryota; kingdom Metazoa; phylum Chordata; class Actinopteri; order Cichliformes; family Cichlidae; genus Bujurquina; species Bujurquina vittata. Next base: position 14,499 of record VUQK01006911.1, on the reverse strand, counting down.
AATACTTCACACATTAATAAAACAATGTCTGTTTTTGACCCATCCAGCTCTAAAAGTGGTGTGCTTCCTAATGCGAGCATCTACAGCAGTAAAGCAGCAATGTTGAAGATCACCGAGGAAAACGATCCCAACTAGGCCGCATTTACTGTAAAGCCAACCTAACTGGCTCTCATCCCGCCCAGAAGTGACAATGCGTCTGACGGACAGCCAGTTGAGCCAATGAAAGTGCCGTATGCTGCCGGCTCGGGAAAAAGCCAACCAATGAGCGTTTCACGGCACCGGAGGGGCACGCTTTCTACGCTTTCTCTGGCAAGAATGTTAGTTCCTGCTCTCTCCTGTCCGTTTCCTGTAATCGTACAGTGTTGTGAGACTCAGAAAGCCATGTGTGTCGACGCAAAGGTAAATTTAGCACCCTGAAATTATTACTGTGAGAGTTGGGGCAGTGGATATGACGATTATTTTCACGTATTTTTGTCGGAAAAATGGACGCAGGCCACCCGAAACAGCAACGCGGCCTAACCTGTGTCTGAACGTTGACGGGCGATGGTTATTGTGGCACGTTGCTTTGGTTTGGTCCGGTTTGTTGATGATATTGAAGGAGTCCGGTAGACGGAATGGTTGATAGTAGATAACTGAAAAGCGAAGTAACGGCCGTGAGAACACGATATATCGTGTTTTTGAGCCTGAGTGTGTTTACGGTGCCATACACGCCTTTGTAACTGGCACATTTTTGTGGCGGTAGAAGCTAATGCTAGCCGACGGGTTTGTGAGAAAGACTGCAATACGACCTGAGAGGAAAGCATCCTGCCTTTCAGCATCACTACCCTGACCCAATGACTTCACTTCTCGCTATTTTCATTCAATAAATATTTTCCGGGGAGTTTATCTTTAAAAAATAACACTAAAGCTGCCGGCGACTGTTTTTTTTAACTGTATTTTAAAAGCCTTTAATTTCACTTTGAAAGCTTTCCTGGGCACTGCGTGGCCATGAGTCGGAGGATGAATTCAAAAACCGCACTTGTGTGTTTCATCTCCAGCTTTCCGCCCGTTATGTTATTCTAGTATTTTTATTTTTTATTTTTATGAGTCTTAATTACAGTTTTAACCAGACAATTTCAGCCTTAGAAGCTCAGAAAAATCAAAGTGTGTTTACATAAACGAATCTTTGTTTTAGTAAACTGTTCATGGCCTTCCGACCCTTAAGGTTTTTTGTTGTTTGTTTTAAACTGTTTCTAGTCAGTTGTGATGTGATGGGCTGAGATATGTTACAATAAATTGTGCAGCACTTCTTTAAACAAATTAATTAAAAAAAAATGTGCTTAATTGTGGTTTCTTTTTCCTTCACAGCTGTTTATCTAAAAATTGAGAAGAACTGGATAACAACTATTTAGCTTTCATCTCAGAGTCTTTTTAACATTGTGCCCATCTCCCTGCGTGGAGTGGGCAAGATGGCAGATCCCATTATGGACCTCTTTGAGGACACACCCTTGTTTAACTTGGATGCCCTACCGGATGACTCCTTCCCTCAGGGCTCCTCGGACCCCGTGGAGGAAGCGCTTAAGCTTGCTTTGGGCCAGGTGGGTCCAACACCCGAGCCGGAGCCCACTCCTGAGCTCACAGCTAATGCAAGCCTTGGTGTACCTGTAGAAGCTCCAGCCATCCCAGATCCTGTTCAAGTCCCCACTCAGCAGCCTGTGCAAATGGCAGCAGCTCAGAGCATTTCCATAGCTGCAGCTCCTTCCGTGACCCCTGCCCCTACTGATACTGTGAATCAGATACAGGCCCAGACCACCATACCAATTGCCAGCAATGCCAGTGGGGCTACCGGTAGCACTGTCCTGCTGAGCTCGCCTCTGACTGTTTCTAGCTCTCCAGCTACAACGACCGCCACCACTCAGCAGCTCACACAGATAACACACCAGCTCACTCCCCAGCAATTAGCTGCCATTACGCAACAGGCTGGTGGTAAAATCGTCATTCTCAAAGGTCCCCAGGGTCAAGCCCAGGTGCTGCAGACTGTATCAGGAGCCACAGGTCAGACTGGTGGAAAGGTCATTCGTGTAGTGTCTGGCACACCACTCAAACCTGGCATGTCCATTCTGCAGGGTGGAACAGTCTTGAATCAGGCAAGCCCAGGACAAACTCAAGTCAAAGTGGGTGGTGCAGGGGTGCAGAGGCTGTTGCAGTCTCCCAATGGACCAGTGAAACAGGTGTTGCTCACTTCAGTGCCCCAGCAGGTGCAGCAGACACAAGGCCAGTCAGTTCAAGTGCAGATTCCAGCCCAAGCACAGATAACTCAAGGCCAGACACAAGTCCAAGTCCAATCCCAGGCCCCGGCTGCCCAAATACAGGTACAGGCCCAAAGCCAAGCTGCTCAGATCCAGGTCCAGACACAGGGCCAAGTTCATCTCCAGCCAGCTATGCAGGCCCAGACGCAGGTAAGCACACCTCCTCTGCTACCACAGGCAGTAATTGTTGAATTCACGTTTTTTATAAATGTCATTCTCTGTATCTCATTCTAGGGTGGAGAAGCAAAGCGCATCACCCTGGTTCTCCAGCAGCCCTCTCAGGCTGGCTCTGCAACAGGTCAAGCTGTTGCAACCCAGCAGCAGGTCACCCAAGTCCAGCAGGTTCACGCGGCACAAGGAGGCCAACCACAGCAGCAGACCCAGGCCCCAGCTAAACTGGTTCTGGGTCAACTTCCTGGGGGCAAACTGGTGCTCCAGGGGAGCCAGCTAGCGGCCCTGACCCAGGCGCGAGCTGCAGGGCAAGCTGGAGGGCAGCCCAAAGTTCTCACAATTCAGCTGCAGGTGCAACAGCAGCCCAATCAGCAAGGTGGCGTTAAGGTGAGAAATTAGTGCATGAATTATCCTGAATACTGGTCTGCTTTTTTCACCATTCCAGAATACTATAGTTCTGAAATCTGTAAAATATTACTGCCCTACAAAATGTTGTCCTCAAAGGTCTCACTATGTCACTAATATTTTAGTTTAGCATATGTATATGGACTGCACGCTGCTTGAGATGTGTAAAGGTAACATTCTGTGTGCTGTGGAGACGATACAAAAAAATTGTGTCATTTAGCCAGGACAGATCAGGTCATATTAATCACCATCTTGGCTTCACTGACCAGTATCAATTAATATTCAAAGCTAGTTTCTTTGAACAGCTCAAGAACATTGATTGTTTTGAAACACACACTGTGATATCTGATGTGGCGTGAGTGGCAAGCTTGGACATAAAGGACTAGATATTTAATGGCTTCAAGTTGAAAATCGGCAAATGTGGGCCGTTTAATAAGCGTTAAATTTATTATCGCTCCTATTATTTACAAATTAGACACTGGGTCCATTTCTGTCAAGTTTATAGCAGTTTCATCCTGTCATTGTGACTGTGTCTTATTATTTATTTTGTTATTTTACCACTTTACAGCAACATGACCACAGTCTTTTGAAATTCCTTTGCTGCACTGTGTGTGTAGCAATTTTGAATGTGAATGATACTAACAATCACTGCAGTTGCAATCTATGGGAAAAGCATAAAATGGCATTTAAAGCATCTAAATTTTCAAAGCAAGACAGATCAGATTGTCCACTAGTAAACTGATCGCATACAGGTATCATTTTTGTCAGGTGTGTGTGTTTCAGTACACACACTTGGACAGGTGTTAATATACCTTGGTAGCCCACTCAAAATCTGTGTGGGTAGGAAACACTGTCCGGGTTAGTTTGGAGGTAGAGGGGAAACTACATCTGCTAGAGGTCTCTTTTACAGTCCATATTCCATCAGCTTTAAAATTGTTAGTTTAACTTACATTCTTATCAGGATATTGATAAAATACAAATCAAGCAGATTTTTATAAAATAGCTTTTTTATTTAAAAAAAAAATCATGTCAGTTCTAATGACTGTTACATTTAATCTTGCATTGGCTTGGTGTGTTTTGTAATCTAATACTTCATAGTTTGAAATAGCTTTAAAATCAATCTGCACTGTAACTTGATGTCTCTGTTCATGCTTGCAGTACCAGCTGGTTTCAGGCGCTGGCAACACCGGTAGCCCTCAGGTGTTGCAGATATCCCAAGGCCAAGGAGGACAACGAGTGGCAGTTCCACTCAAAATGCTTCTGCAGCCACAGGTAGACCTCCAAACCTACAGATGTGCATACATAATTTATGTGAGCTTTCCATAGAAACTCAGAGAAACTTAAAAAAAAACAACTTTTTTTTTTTTTTTTTTTTTTTTCTTTTTTTTTTTTTCACAAAAGTTTTTTTTTTTTTATTTTTGTCCTTTTTTTTTTAGGGAAGGCACTAACCACTTCTG
>VUQK01006908.1:54933-65510 GCA_015106715.1 Bujurquina vittata | reverse complement strand
CGCACCCCCAGAGTAGGAGGGAGGAAGACCTCGGACGGAGCACCCACAGCCAATGGGCAGGAGCCCAGAGAGCCCACGGCAGTGAGTAGCCCACCCCCCCGGGTAGACCGGCCCCCCCAGCACGAGCCGAGAGCACAGGCACGAGGCCCCAAGCGCCCAAGAGCCACCCGGCGTCCAGCAGAGCCCCCCCCCACGCCAAAGAGGCCCGATGCAACCCCAGGCCGCAGCCGCCAAGGGAGCAGGCCAGAGGCCACCCCAAGACACCGGGCCAGCATCCCAGGACCCAAGGGCCCCCACATGCCCCGGGCAGCAGCGTCGAACAGTGGGGAGCATTGGGGAGCGGTAGGGAGGGGTGACCTCCCCCACCGTCAGCAAGCCATAGACTCAGGCCCAGCCGTCCACACTCACACATGCCCTCACACAGACAAACATGCAGACACATACATACGTTCACACTGTGCTTAATAATCCAGGTCCAAGTACGCTTCCGCTTCTCACAATGAAGCTCAGGATTTTATTTGGAGTATTTTTTGGACATGGCGATACGCTCACATGCTTCAGAGAGTTAATTACTACACAGTAATTTTCACGGAGACAGCTGTCGTGATATACAGCGGTCACACTAGTCGAATGAACTCGACATTAGAGGTCAAATGTGAGACTTGGCCATTTGTGCCATGACACGCGGGGATTTCTGAGACTTCCAGCTGCACTCAAAGCTTCCCACTTAGTAGTAATAAAATGCTGGAAATCTTTTAAAAAGGAAACACTTCAAGGCCAGTATGGAAAGAAAGAGGTCATTAACTTTCTGTATACATGGGCATGTGAGTATTGTTTTAAAGCAGACATCAAAAATTGATCCTTTCATAAATGTTTGTCACTTTGAACCATTTTTTAAATTTTGTGCTACCTTGTTGCTTAGTTCCTCCTGTAGAGCAACCAGTTTCTCAGTCTTTTGATCCACCTCATCCTGCAGAGCATCTTTTTCTTTATCCAGGGCAGAGATTGACTTCTGAAAGCCAGCCACTTCCTCTTTGTGCTTGGAGCTCTGCTGACTCAGCTCCCCTGGAAGGCAAACTATAATTAAGGAAACAGGAAAGGAGCTGTGCAGAAAAAGGCAGAGCAACACATCAGCAACCGTTGCAACATATTCACCTATTTTCTCTTCAAGTTTGTCAATCTGCACATGGGTGGCATGAAGCTCATTCATCTTCACAGACAGCCTGTGTTGAGCATCAGACAATGACTTCTCCATCTGCTCCTGTAGCAGCCTACAGACAGACAGGGAAACAAGCTGGTGACAAGTATAACAATCCCTTAGTGGAACATCAAGTCATCATTACATTTTAGTTATTTGGTTCCTTTTATGGGAATAAGAAGACGTTTTTTGAAGATGAAATACTAGGGCAATTGTTAAGACAAAGCTATGGCGATGGGTAATCTACAGAAAACAATATGTTTGGTTTCTTTTCTGTTTCTGATCTTAATACATTTGTGGACATTTGGGACACTTTGTATATGGTGCGGATTAAAATGTTCTGCTACTCCGTCCATTAAAAATCATAAATCAGGATTATATCCTTGTGCCAAAGGACAGCGTCCAGCACAGCTGCAACTCTTGGAAGTCCTATTCTGACCACTTCCAGGACTGCTTCTGATTTGTTCAACTTTTGTTTTGCACAGAACCAAACTGCATGCAGAGAATCATCACCAACAATGACAGCTGTGTATCTGGCTATAATCCAGTGACCAAAGAGCCAGCAGTGTCCAACCCTGATGGTCAGGAGTTCTACTGTAGTGTCCTGAAACCCCAAAGAGAATACTGACCAAAAAAACCCACACACAAATCTAAGATGTGCAATTCAAATAGTCTGAACAGGAGTTCAAGTAAGTGAGCTGATATTTCTTTTTTCAACTCCATTTTAAATTTATGGGTCATGGAACTGTTCTATCACATGACATATGTGATACATTTGTAATAGAATATTCAATACTGATTTACAGAACATAATTATGGCACCATTAGTCAGTTATTTTAGAAAAAACCCTAAAGTGGAAGTGGGTGCAGCAGATATAAGCAACACTTCAAACCTCAGAGTATTAGACTCAGTCCTCTGCTGAGTGACCTCCTCTGCACTGTGGGCCAGAGCAGCGGACTGAACCTTCAGCTCCTCCTCTGCAGCCTTCTTGCTCTCCTTCAGCATGCGTACTTGTGATTGGAGGTCCAGTCTCTCCCGTTCCAACTACACTCCAAAAAACGTATATGAACATAATATCACAGGATAGTGCGATTTCAAATATGAGATCTGGTAGCTTAAAAACATTTTAACATCTTGACTGAAATCCATCCATCACACTCACGCTCTGAACAGTGTTCTCAAGGTCAAGAATCCTCCTCTCCTCTTCTTGTCTGTCTGTTAGAGCTGAAGTCTGAGCAACCTGCAGATATATATATGGACAACATGTGTCTACAGAACTGTAACGGTGATTCAGAATCAAAGGCCTTATTCTTGGACTGACCTTTAACCTCTCCATCAGTGTGTCTCTTTCAGTTGTCATCTGCTCGAGTTTTGCTTCTGCTCGTTTCATCTCCTCCTGTAGTTTCACAACATTACTCGACACATCTCTGCGGGCCAGCTTCAGGTCATCTTGAGCCTAAATGAACGAGAATCCTTTAAAGGTTTTTAAAAAAAAAAAAATTTTATTCATACTTGACGGTAGAATGTATCTGAAACTTACTTGTTGAAAGAGGGATTTGAAACGGTCCCTCTCATTGCTGACGGCCTTCACATCATTTTGAATGTCCTCCAAGTTCTTCTCAAAGTCCACCAGAGCGACCTTCAGCTCATCTCTTTCCTCAGTTACACGAAGCAGCTCTGCGTCTGAAACACTTCCCTGAAAATTTGAAGTCATACTTTTGCATCATTTTAATACAAAACTACCTTCTGTGTTCACCAGTTTCTTTTTTTTCTCTTAAATTGTCTCTTACCCTGACTACTTTAGACACTGGACTCCTGCCCCTTCTTGGACTAGAACTGGGGCTTAAGTCAAGCACACCAGCTCCTCTGGCTCTTTTGTAGCGCTCGGCTTCCTTGCGATAGCAATCCCTCTCCTCTTCTAGACTCTTGACAAATGCGTCGAGACGAGATGGGGAGCGTTCCCTTCCACAAACACCATATTTTACACGCATGGCCTCCAACTCCAGCACCAGTTCTTTGTCTAGGACATAACATCAAGTATGAAGTGCAACAATATAGCAATGCAAAGACGCTGAGTTCTACCAAACTGCTGCTCACCAGCTGCCGCCATTTTCTCCACTTTGTCCTGAAGCCTGGTTTTCTCATCCTCCAGGAAATTCACCAGTCCCTCCATCTTCTCATTCTGCTCTTTGAGGTCCACCAGCTGATCTCTCAGACAATCTTTCTCAAAGTCACTTTCAGACTGCTCCTGAAGTAAATAATTTCAAGTGATACTAGTTTAGGCAAAAAATATCTATTATATATAGAGTAAGAACAGGGTATACTGTGTACATACCCTTCTTGTGTTTGCAATAATATCCTTCAGCCTTTGAATTTCTTTCTGTTGAGAAAATAGTTTCATCCATTTTGAATAGATAAAATCCCACTTAATGACTTTATGTCTATAAATGCAGTATATATTTTGAGTTTCTCTCCCATCACATTGCTCACTTTAGTTTCTTGCAGCTCCATATCAGCTGTTTCCAGCACGTGCTCTTTGTCCATCTCCATCCTCTTCGTGAGATCGTCGATGTGCGTCAGCTCTTCACACAGTTCCAGGTTCTTTAAAGACAGGTTGGCTACTTCGGTGGAGGCGTCCTGTTTTTTCTGCTGCAGTTCGTCTATTTTCTGCTCCAGTGTCCTGTTGGTCTCCTGTAAGTAATCAATCTGTGCATACACAAGAGGTTGCCCATAAGTACCAACAACCATTCAAACCCCCGCTTTTCTTCCCCAGAATGTTCAAAGAAAACAACTGTGCTTGCCTGCAGGTTAAGGTGGGCGATCAGTTTTTCATTGCTCATGTTCTGAGCTTCAAGGGAAATTACATCATGAGGTCGCCCCCCACGAAGTGTGCGATTCAGGCGGTCAATCTCTTTGTCCCTCTCCTCCACCTAACAGAAGTGCATTTTTTTAAAAAAACAAAAAAACAAAAAACGTGATTACCTCTGTGACAACTCAAAACATTCACAATGTAATATGCACGCATTTAAATTACTCACCTGAGTATTTAAATGTTTTGCAAATTCTTGAGCATTTTCGAGGTCTAGTTTTATTTTCACGATGTCTTCATGTAGCTCCTGAATTCTATACAAAAATTAGAGCGAATCAGACAGAATAAGTGCGAATGCAACTACAACAACAACTTGGTCACAAAGTAAACAAACCTTCCATCTGCCAGCTGCAGCAGGTCAGCTACATAGGGATCATCAGGCTGCTTTACAGGATAAGCTGATGTAGAAGATGGAGGTACGAGCTCATCAATCTGCATTCTCTGCCGTCTGAAAGGAATACTGCGCTTGTTCCCACCTGCGAATGTATGAGAGAGTGAAGAAGGATCAAAAACAAATAAACCCAGATGTGAACTATCATTTTCCATCCATTATCCAAGGGCTTAGGTCTAACCTCCCCTGCCATTACCTGGTGTCTGCACAACAGCTTGCAGGTTCTTCTCCTGAAGCTGCTTGATGCGTTCAGACTTAGCCTTGCTATCCTTCTCCAGGCAACGAACCTTGTGCACATACTGATTATTTAAAAACTTCAGATCAGTCGTCTCATGGTCTAGTTTTCTGATGTGGGTTTTAAGCTCTGGAACCAGACAGAAAAACCAAAACAAAACAAAAAAACAAACTTTTGTGTATGCAGGTGATGATTTGGGGGAAAATGTTTCAGATTGTGCTGAGACGGCAGCGCTGGCTGGTCATAATCGAGTAATTACCTCCAATGACATGATCTTTCTCCTCCTTCAGTTTCAGGAGCTCAAGGTGTAGCTCATTGTTTTCCCTGATCACTCGGGCATTCTCTGTCCTGTATGGCTCCACAAGTGAGTCAACATTTCGGCTTTCTTTCTCAGGCTTCCCTGCTGACAGTTTGGCATTCCGCAGGCTTTCGGTGGTGTGGACCAAGTCACTATAACACAGAAAAAGACATGCCTGAACTACACTGGACCACATGGTGATATTAAAAAAACGTGGGTAGCAGGTGAAGATGATTCAGAGGTTTTACTTGAAGAGTTTCTCCACAAGCGGCAGTGATTCAATTCCCAGCGGCTGTCGGTAGCCCAGCTGATCCAGACGTTTTCGCAAATTGAGAAACTTCCTTTCTGCATTGCTGGTCATGGTTGAGATGTCAGGATGCACCTTTACGCCAGCCGATATCGACCTCTGTGACTGCTATAACCTAACTGGAAATAAGATGACATTAACTCATGGCAGTAATGTATCACATTTGGAGCCTATCCCAGCTGTCATAGGGCGAGAGGCAGGGTACACCCTGTAGAGGTCGTCAGACTTTCGCAGGGCTAACATAGAGAGACAGACAACCACCCATGCTGACATTCACAGCTATTGAGAATTTAGAATAACCAGTTAACCTAACCCTAACTCATGTCCACACAGAAATGCCTGGGCTAAGGTGGATTTGAACCCAGAGGGTGAGGCAACAGTGCTGACCACCATGCCACTGTGCTGCCATGAACTTTTTTTTTTTTTTAGTGTCCACAAATTAAAATTGTGGGTTATCTCAAAATGTTGACTTTTTAATTCAAACCTCTGAGAAAATAACTTAAAATTTTTGTTACTAAGTCCAAAATGTGAGATAAGAACTCAAAATTTCATCTTAGCTCTGCCAATCAGGATTATTATTTATGTATTTTTTTCCTGTAGCAGAAACAAGCTTCCATACATACTACCACTGAATGTAAGCAGAATTTTCTCCTCTGGAGCTGTGAGCATGCAGACAGGCTTATAACCATGGAAAAGCCAGGAAAAAATGGACAAGGTCCAGTATTGCAATATTTTATCTCCAGAAGTAGAGCAACTTTCTTTAAACTTTAACATTAACTGATAGTTTTCTAGCCTCTCTTACGGTAACAGTGTTTAACAATACATAACGTAATACGATGGCAACATGCGCAGAAGCAGCGACTCATGCCTCTCCAATGTCATTCTGTAAAATGACAAATAAAGGCATTCTATACTAGTCTAATGCATTTTTTGAATGTGCAAATTAGCAGAAATCTTCCTGCAGCACATGCGAGTTATTACGAGCGGTTTATCACTGAGGACATTTAACAAGATTTCTTCTCCAAATATACACAAATCAGCTCATTCCTCTCTGACTTTGACATTGAGCCTAGGAAAACTCACCAGGGAATTAAATGGGAAAAGTTGAGAATGTCTAAGAGCTTCACTGGATTGTCAGAATCAGAAATACTTTATTGATCCCAAGGGAAATTTCTGTTGTTCTGAGTCTTGCACTGAATGTGCTCCTGTGTCTCATCACTGACATTTTATTTTTTTTTTACCATAAACTCATGCAGAACTGAACAAACTGATACATACAAGCTCTCTAAAAATCCATCGGATGCTTTAAATTTCGTAGAGGAGCCCCTATTTGTTTCCAAAGAGACAACACAACACAACAAAACAAAACAAAACAAAGGTATGCTTGCATCACTAATCACGTGACACTGAAGCTACCACAGCACAGCATAGCACCTGTTACATCAGTAAAGGCATATAAATTTGTAAGATATTTAATAAAAATGTATCACTCATAACTGTAATTGTGTGAGACCTGTGTTGAGTTTAAAACAAAAACAAATCAGCGGATTTTCTAACAATGTTTGCTAACGTTAAGCAGCAAGCTTAACTTTTAACCATAATGTTAGCTCATCAGAGACATTAGTCGTGTGTGTGGATAAATACTGAGGTACGCGCTTTTTGCCTGAACCGGCCTGTTAGTTAGCAACGCTTTGCTACCAGTGAGCTAGTGTTAAATCCCAGAACAATTCCAGCTCGTCTTACCCTGGAAGTGCTTTCCTGTCAGCTAGCATTAGCTCGTCCAGCTTAAGTCTACATCACCGTCAGTAAGCTTCCCTTTTCTTGGACCAGTGACCCGCACGAGCCTCATTATAGCGTGAAATATATTTCTCTGGTGGTCAGACAGTCATCGGCTCTGAATTGACACGTTTCCGCGCGGTAAAGTGGTTTGAAAAGAGCGCCGACGATCTCCGGTTTGGATTCGTCACCATGAAAGTTAGAGGCTCGGGGCAGTATTTAGAGCTGCGTGTTTTGTGCACCGGCGCTGTCCGTAGTTAAGGCGAAGGGCACAGATGTCGACACAGATGCTTCGGTTAAACACAGTGTAAACATTAAGGCAGGGGTGGTCCAGAATTTTGGACTGGAACCAGGGCAAGAAAAGCCAAAAACAGAGAACAGAACATATAAAGTACAGTAGAAAACACATTTGAGAAGTGGCACCGCGCAAGAGTTTGAACATTGTTTTGCAAAGTTGAATAGAATAGAATAGCTTTTAATGTCATTGAGAAAAACAATGTTAAGGACAATGTTAAAACAGTGAAATGCAGTTTAGCATCCTTCCTAAGGCAGCGGATTAAAAGATAAAAACTGTACATATGCAAAAAAAACAGTAAACTAGAAAAAGCATTTCCTGAAGAAAATGCTACTGTGAATGCAGTGCAGCTGAAAGATAGGAGCTGAAATGCTAAGAAATGCTTTGAAGCACTTACATGCTCCACAAATCCCTTTGAAGTATCATCAGCCAATCAGAATGCCCCTACACGCTTTGATCTGTTAACTGCAAATGCAGGCACTGTGGCAGAGCCCTGTTGAATTTGCCTCGGCGCACCTGTCGAACAAATGCTTCTAAATCAGAGTCCGTAGCTCCTAGCAAAATAAGTTTTTAAAACTGTGAGCGTCACAAGGACCGGCTCTAAACAGTGGTGCAATTTTTATTTTCCTGTGTTCACAAATGAAGTCACAGGAGCGGTTTCAAAATGGGGCTCGTTTTGGGTTTTGAGAAAATCCTCTCGAAAATTACTATAGAGGCGGATGGAGGAGGAGGAGGAGGGTACTGTCTCTGCTTGAACCCTCAGTTTGAAAGGTTTGCATTTGTCAGAGTTGAGAGACACATTGTCTGTAAGTAGAGAACCGGCTCTACGTTTTTTGATGGTGAAATGATGGCTGGAGAGTGCCATCATTTCACCGGCAGTTTCAGCGGCAGTTTAGAGAGAAATCTTTCAGCTGAAAAATTTGAAGTCGTACACTCTGAGGTTTGGAATGCGCACTCTAGAAAAGGTGAAAATCTGAAAATGTCCTTAAACTTAAACCGTCATTGTTCATAAACCATAAAAGATATCAACACACCGAGTGACACCTGAATAGCCGAAAACCATGGCTTCGTTTTAAAGCTTGAATGGCCCTAATTAACACTAGGAAAAAGTATGTAAAAGCTTGAGATTGCTTAAGCTGATGTGTGCAATCAATGGTGGGCAGGCGGGGGTCTCAGTGACTGTCCATTCGAATAGATGATTGTCCATTATTTCCGCTGATTACCCATCAGGATGGGTAGGTTGGCTTAAGGTGGGGGATTAACGGCTTTCACAGCCTGAGGGAAGAAGCTGTGTTTCAGCCTGTTTGTGTTTGCCCTCAATTGTCTGAATGTCTTTTGTCTGAATCTCTGAATCACAGTAAGGATTAAAACACTCAAGTAAATAACACGATCCACTCAAGTAGCCTAATAATACAAAAGTTTGAGTATCAAAAAATTAAGTGCAGAATGTCACTTTTGCATGATATCCTAATTATTGATTCATAAATGGTAATTCACTTTACTGATGCAGATGGAGATTATTTTAATTGTAAAACATTTAAAGTAAAAGTATGCAGTACAAATTCAATATCTGCAGGAAAAATACAGTGTAATAAACTTTAACAAAGTACATTAAAACTGTCCTTCAGTAGTTAGTTACACTCCACCACTGCTCCTTTTTCTCATCCAGTGTTACTGGTATGATAGTGAGATCACTATCAGGAGGGCTCTGTGTCACCCCTTTCCCCAACACTGGATACTCCCCTGACTTAACAGAAATGTGCAACAAATGAATGGTTGTGCATATGCTAATTTATTATGTACAAATGGCATCAAGAAATAATAAAAATACAACAAACAATGAAGTATTTAGAGAACTGTTGCTGAATTGCAAAGAAACAGACACACAAAATGCAGCAATATCCTAAGCTCTATCTTATGTACAAATTCCCTTTCATTCAAATGAGCACATAAGGAAATGTTTATAATTCAAAAAGCCTTACATAGAAGTTTGTGAGTTGCTAGTGTATCTTCAGCCAGTGTGAGGCAGTAGTGAATCATCAAGGAACAGTGCATAGCAGCGAGATTAATGAGACTGAGCAATGCTGGAGAAGTATTCCAGCATGTCCTGGATGGTAAACTCCATGGTGATCCCAGAGCCAGGGTAGCATCTGCCTATGAGATCTTCAAAGTGCTTGTATTGACGGATGAACTCGTCTTGCATGGAGTGCCACACCACCTGAGCAAGTAAACAGGAAGTGCAACAGTTCAGAGGCAGGAAGTCGTGTGCAATTATTTTAATCCCAAAAACTGTTTTTCTCACCTGTAGCAGGCTTTCTTCTTCACACAGATGTTTGTCCACCTTCTTATAAAGGTTGTCCAGTCCCTTTTTCACCTCTTTGCCAGGATACTCTTTGATTACTTTGCGCAGCTCTTGCTTGTTGAAGGCCAGCTGATAACTGACCTCCTCCTCACGTACACCCTGAGCTACGCGTGCCTCAACTCCTTCGAAGAAATGCTGCAAGAGAGAGATAACAGTTTATATAAAACTGCCTGCTTTTATTCTGCATATTCCAACTCAGCTCAATGCAGATGACTGAATTTCATGATAATTTCAAATCATAACTCTTCTTACATTGAGTTTTTCTAAAGGCTGGCCCAGAGAGTTGATTACATAAGACTGCAGATGGTCTGTGTATTTGTGCTTGGCCTCTCGTCTCTCTGCATCCAGGCAGGAAATCTTTAGACGTGACAGTGTAGAAAAGATGTGGTGGAAATTCTCCATCATCACAACATCCCGTGGTGTTTTCTGGCTTTCGTTGGCAACCTTCTCCACTGAGAAGACAATAAAGAGTTAGAACTTTGTTCCCAGAGTATCACATCAACACCACATCATCTTCAGCCAATCAATAAGGACTTCCTTAATAATCAGTGGCCTCACCATTCATGAAGACGGCCCTAATAAGTTTGACATAAGCTTTATCCAGGTCTCCTCGGCGCTCTGCATTGCGGAAGATTGTTTCAGCCAGTTCAGCGAACTCCTCAAACCCGGTGACAAAAGGCAAGATACCAACTTTGCTCTTTTTAGGTATCTTAAATTCTTCCATCTGTCTGATCTGATTAGACTGTTAGAAAAAAAAAATACATTTATTACAGAATCATGCCCAGCCCTGAATCGTTTAAAAAAAAAAAAAAAAGATTATCACAGAAACTGTACAGAATTAAAGT